>JAAFCE010001963.1:456657-481625 GCA_013389805.1 Trigoniulus corallinus | reverse complement strand
AGACAGGCAGAAAGAGGCAGACAGACAGGCAGAAAGAGGCAGACAGACAGGCAGAAAGAGGCAGACAGACAGGCAGAAAGAATCAGACAGACAGGCAGAAAGAAGCAGACAGACAGGCAGAAAGAGGCAGACAGACAGGCAGAAAGAGACAGTCAGGTAGAAAGAGACAGAGAGACTCAGAAAGAGAGAGACAGCCAAAAGCGAGTGATAGACAAAATAGAGAAAGAGGTAGAGAGAGACAGACAAGGCACAGATAGACAAAGACGGAGATGCCCCGACTTGATAAAACCAGAGCCTCATTGGCCTCTTTTCGGCGTCCCCCGTCTCTCATATTTTTGGAGAAGAGTTGATTGCTACATTCCTCGACTCCTTTCTAAAAACCTGAATTTTACCAGGCAACACTATTGTGATCAGTGCAAAATCTTTCTCCTCTGACCTAGATTTTGGTTAGTCGATAGCCGCGCACAGTGGCAGCAAGAGCAATGGGTAAGGCATAGCCTCACAGACAGACCTCTGCTTGGGTTTTCCAGGCGCAAAAGGTCTTTTCCTCTTTTCATTGTGTCCCACTTGTGTTTATTAGACGAGTGTTCTTTTTCATAAGCGATTCCTCCCCCCCCCACTTTTCACAACTTTGCCCAAGGTCTCTCTCACTGTGTCCACGCCCCACTTTGCTGATCAGCCAGCCTGAGAATCCTTCAAGCTGAAACAGATGGTCTTATAAAGCAGCCAGTGTCAAGTGACAAAATCATTGCACAATGAGAAAAGGTACGTGCGACTATAAGGTTTTGAATCCAAGGTTGGTTATTAAATTATTTCACATCGACCTATCGGCTCTTTAATCTCCTTTATGACATTGGAGAGCAGGAGGAGGGGCCCCAGGACTCCTGTAGTTCTGATACCCCTTCATCCGAAAGCGCTTCGAAGCTTTGTTCATTCTTCTTCGAAAGCAACCATCACTCAAGGCTATCCTACCCACTTTAGTACATCATCATCATTCCAAACACCTATTTTCCGCCTGTTGTCAGTTGGGTTAAAATTTTGTCTCAGTGGAACCGGAAATACACGCGGAAACTGTTGGACAAGGCAATTGCTTTCTCACCTGGCTGTTGACTTAAACGCCTTTTTCTCGAGCGGCTGTATTGGGTTGGACGCACCAGTATGATCACTGAAGTTAAGAATCGCCACCTCAGCTAGTACTAGCATGAGTGACCGCTTGGGAACGCTGGGTACTTCTAATGCACACAAATCGTCATAACGGCGTAGTGTCTGTTCAGACTCTCCGTTAGAAGAGGTTCTAATGACCATTGTAGGTGGAAGGGCCCTAAAACACCAATGAAGCAAACCCCTTTCCTCGCCTAGGATAGGGTCAATTTGTCCCATTGGGAGACATAAGTGAGCGATTGTATTGCGTTGGACCAGGTCTCGTCCGAGCACGGAAGTTAAGCAACACAAGCCCATGTAGTACTGGGATGGGTGACCACTTGGGACTACTAGGTACTGCTGATTCCCAATCATCGTAACAGTCTATACAGGTTCCAAATTACTACTACTCCATTCTGGGCCCTAATGATCAATGTAGTCGTGGGCCCCAACACAGAACAAACAGGGGACATAGGCTACATTTTGGACAGTATTTTTACGCAGCCACCTGGGACGAGGTGGGTTGGTTTCTTTCGGGTGAGAGAGAGGCCCCGAGTGCGCCCTCCTTCGGATGAGAAATAAAACCGAGGTCCCGTGTGGTGTACGACATTTACACGTAAAACACCCCTCTCTACTATGCCACGGGGCGACGAGGCTTGCCTCCCGGGCGTCGGTGGAATTCCCCAACAAACAGTAGACCGACGAGAAAAATATGTATAAGCATAGGGGTTGCTGCTTTTGGTCGCCAACCAGCTGCGAAAAAAAACACTGTCCAATATATTACCCTTGTGTCCATTCAGAGGGACAAGATGTGTACCCGACCCTTCCAAAGACGGGAAAAGGGTTAGAAGTTGATTTGCTACTTTTTCATTGGGATATGTTGCCGTTTGCCGTTGCAAATGTAAAATAGGGTCCTTTCTGCGCAGTGTGGGACATCATACACACCGCACGGGACCACGGCTTTACTTCTAATCCGACAGGAGGCGATCCAGTATCGAACCTGAAACCACTGACCCAGTAGTCGAGCACAGTAATTCTGCGGTGCCCTGGCGGGTTAACTTCGCGTCGGTATACTTTTTCGCGGGGGGTAACTTTATTCAACGACCTCCCCTTCGTTTTCCGTGTTGTTCGATAAAGAGACCAGCTGCCCCGACGAGAATTGATCTTGCAACCATGGACTCATGAAGTCAAGTACGATAATCAATGGCTATTATTTGTAAATTAGCTGAATTCCCAGGGGCTTCTGTCGGTAGCCTTATCTCTCGTCCGGCGTCGCCAACGATAATTATAAGATCCGAGAGGCGGTCATTATATTCATTAACCAGACGGTCAGTGGTCAAACTCCCTTGAAACATAATCCACAACCTATGGGCCTGGAGAGAAGAGGAGGAGGGGGGGAGTGGTTGACCATTAAAACCTCCATTTGTATGTTCACCTCTAAACCTCTTTTTACTTAATTGGTAATATTTTGATACGTTGTCTTCGTTGTAGGGTTTCCGATTTCGCTACCCCTTTGGTGCCAATTATTATAATTTGGGTTTATGACACCGGAAGTAACAAAAACTGCGACTCCTCGT
This sequence comes from Trigoniulus corallinus, assembly GCA_013389805.1. NCBI lineage: Eukaryota > Metazoa > Arthropoda > Diplopoda > Spirobolida > Trigoniulidae > Trigoniulus > Trigoniulus corallinus. The sequence goes on along the minus strand of JAAFCE010001963.1, from coordinate 478,908 downwards.
GGGACAGACACGAAAAATTGGCTCGTAGCAACAACAGTCATAAAAAAATTTATATGTTGATGATCTAGTTCGCCAGTTATCCATTAACGAGGTTTTTATATGTAAAGGGGAAAAAAAACAAAAATTTACAAACGGAGGGCATCCACTTCCCCCTCTCCCTTAACGATCAGGAAAGGGCGTCGCCGTCTTGCACTGGATCCAAGAACGACCCCTTTCCTAGTCAGGTCTTAATTTCTTACTCAAAATTCATGATCGTTTTATGAAAAAAAAAAACTTTGTGGAGTTACACCCTGGTATGGTAATCTCCGACTTCTGAGAAGGGCCATTTTGTTGTCCCTCGCCGTCAATTAAATGAGAACTGTATTCCGTTAACTGTCCCATTTGCAGATATTCTTAGATAGGGCCGTTTTAGAGATCTTGTTGGTGGTAAAATAGGCGGGTAAAGGATTACATGACTTCTGTCTACATCTCTCTCAGTTGGATGTCCGTTCATCAAACTTGAAACTGACTTTTTTAATCCTTTACTCTGACCCTGTCCCGTCCCCACCCGTCCCACTACCATTTTTTTGTTGTTGAAAGGATAAGGGTTTATTTGTTTTCCTTGCAGATCAAAAACATGTTTTATAATTCAATCAATATTATCCCTTCCTTTGCTCTCTCGTCCCCTTTCCACACTTCAGTCCCCCCCTCCCGTAAGTGGCTAGTGGATTTGTGGATACGGATCTGGAACACGATAATAGCCTTTTGTAGTCATTGTTGCCTGGAGTTGCAAAGGCAAGGGATGTGTGCATTTAGAAATCTGAACGCCAATGACCGTTTAATGGATCTTCCATCTGGATTTTAAGAGAAATAAAAAATCCCTCCCTCTCTGTTCCAGTCATGGCGTTAACATGTTGTAGGAAGGAAGGGGACGGAGGGATGGAAGAGGTGCGGGAGCAGGGGATGTGACCCCTCCCTTTAAATAAATGCGCGTTAGTTTTTCTTCAGAGTAATGAGTGTAATGGAGTGGACTTGAAGGGGGAGGGAGATATCCAGAGATGAAAGCGGTAAATGCACCAGTTTTCAAGGTGCTGCAAGATCTGGGATGGTCACGACCAGTACTAGTACTGTCTACACCCCTTTCAGTGTGTTTTTTTTAGGCCGACTAACCACAGGACGGGGTAGTCCTTCTCCAATTGCTGCCAGTGAGTAAGGCGTAACCACCAGAGGAATTTTAACCCGAATTTACCGCCTCGGTGGCGCAGTGGGTAGCATGCTCGATAACAGCGCCAGTGGTTCTAGGTTCGATACTGGATTTTTGTTTTGCTGGTGTTTTAAGACCCTTAAACTACAAAGTCATTAGAGGCCCCGAGTGCGCCTTCCTTCGGATGAGACGTAAAACTGAGGTCCCGTGCGGTGTACGATGGCATTTTCACGTCAAAGAACCCTCTCTACCAAGCTCAGGCATAGGAGCTTGATGGAGTGCCCCGAGCAACAGTAGCCCGACGATAAATAAGCATAGGGGTAGCAGCTTTGGTCGGTAACAGCTGCGGAAAAACACTGTCCAATAAATCACCCTTGTATCCATTCAGAGGGACAAGATGGGTACCCGATCCTGCCATAGACGGGAAAAGGGTTAGGAGTTGTTATACATATTTGTAATACCAGAGGTAAAGGACGGGCCTAGCATTTTCCACCCGCAGGTCCACATCCTCACCGTCCTGGAGCTCCCATAGCCTTTTTTTTTATCTGTTGTCGAAAATCCATAACTAACATCTGATTCGCTGCGAGCCGCAATCCATCATCAATAAATTCGTTGAAATCCAATATGTTTATGCAGATGACATGTTATGATGGATGGGGTGAGTTGTTGTTTTTTGTTGGAGTTTAAGGTCCCGTCAACTACGAGGTCATTAGAGACCCGAATGGGGTGAGGGGTGTAAGGGACGGCCATGGGTCTGTCGTCAGTATGAAGAAGAGAAGGAGGATGCAGGTCATAAGCCGTAAACGGTCAAGAGGAAGGTCAAAGATGGCATGGGACATGCGGAGTTGTGGCGGGGCACTGGGCCTTGGTTGATGACAGGAGGCTGTAGAAACAGTTCCAAGATTCGGCCCTACCATAGGCGGGATGGCGGAGAGGAAGGGGGTACTGAAAAGCCCATTGTGGAATCCTAATTGCATTTAAATTGATTTTACCCCAAACTTTCCCCTCTTCATCCCCTTCGCTTTCCCTTTACCATTGTTTCATTCGATGTCTTTGAACAGTGAACGTCATCGATTTTTGAATGGGGGAACCGCCCACCTATCTGTACCCCCCCTCCCTCAGAGGTTCATTGTCATTACTAACAATATGCTTATTAATGATTTTAGGTACCCAGGATAGGGTCATTCGCTCTACTGACGAAACTTCACAAAGTACAGTTGATGTGCGTTTTGCTCCTAAGGTGAACGGATGTGAAACGCCCTCTAGCGAAACGCCCGATGAAATTGGAAATGTATGCGCACAGGTGTTGGGTGTGTTTACACGTCCAAAACTCGACGAAACCAGGTGACAAGGACGCGGAACTCGAATACAAGTTATCTCAAGGGACTCCAGGCCTGGGTACGAACGTTCCAACACTGGACATCAATTAAATATGTTGGTGAGAAGACTTACCAAGTGGTGATCGGTGGTGGCCTTTTGAGGTCCGTCTGAAGGCGTGTCCCTCGTACGAGTATTACTTACTCGCTCAGACGAGTTGACCACATCGACGGACTCATCACACGAGATCGATTCCCGACCATGGAAGTTTTCTATTCGTGCCAGTTGTCGAGGGGCGAACCGATACTCTGCCGAATGTCTATGTGCTTGGACTTTAGGATCATCCAACGATGATAACACGCGCGTGTTACTTACTCGGCGGCGGACGCTGGAATGGCTTAGTGCGAACATGCAACCGGTGATGTGGGCGAATCCGATCGATCGATTTCCTGGAATAGGGCGCCTGAAGAGACAATAGAGGGCGCCACCATCCAGTTTCTTGGAACATATTGAAAAGGTACATACACTTAAGTGTTGTATGTGCCATGGAAAGGGTGACGTGGTCAATCCTACTATCAACATATCTTACCACCAAGAAACCCACCTGGGTGGCCTAGGTTCGATACTCGACCGAGGTGGGTTGGCTTGTTGCGGACGAGAGAGAGAGAGGCCCCGAGTACGCCCTCCTTCGGATGAGAAGTAAACCCGAGATCCCGTGTGGTGTACGATGGCATTGACACGTAAAAGACCCCTCTCTACAATGCAACGGGGAGATGTGGCCAAATTCCCAGGTGTATCAGCTCGGTGGAGAGCCCCACCGCATAAGGGGATAAGCATAGGGGTTGTAGCTTTGGTCGGCAACCGGCTGCGGAAAAACACTGTCCAATATCTCACTCTTGCGTCCATTCAGAGGGACAAGATGGGTATCCGACCCTGCCATAGGCGTGAAAAGTTTTAGGAGTTGCTTTTGCTACAAACCCTCATGTCCAGTGCAGACGTGTGGTCAGACGATCCGGGGTGGTCTCCCCTTCACATTATTTTCTAAATAAAATACAGGATATACTTACGGGCCTAGGTTGTTGTCGGTAATGGTCCCCTGATAAGGAGTGTATCGCTGTTTACGTCCCAATGGGTTGTTGGCTTTACAATAATCCACCTTGATTAACGATGTCCGTCCGGTTACCTGGTGGTTGTTTTTTTGTGGGGCCTGATGGCAGTCGTTCTCTGTACGCATTGAATAGAAATGATGACAATTACATGCACTGTCTTTTTGGTGGATGTGTCACTTTATTGACACAGGTGTTGTACTCATACTTGTATTCCATTTATGTCAGTGTTTTTTTTTTGTTCACAGGCCGATGTATGGTAGTGAATCCTGGAACTTGATTGGTGGTCCAGTTGCAGGTGTGCAGATCTGAAGATGACATTGAATGCGTCATGAAGTATGCGCATAATGGTTGCTATAAATATTTAGTTGTTATTATTTCGAAAGCGTTTGTTTTTTCCCACAGCTTTAAAAACCTCGGCGTAGGCCTGTCATTTATTGCACAGGACGCGTGTTGACTTCCCTCCCCCGGTTTCCAGGATCTCAGTTCGCCCATCCATGCGTTGTCCCATGCTCTGGACATTATGAAACTTCGACTTGTACTACGTCAGCTGTGGACATTATTTACTGGTCGACCCTTGACGTTGCCAAACGTTTACAAAAATGGCAGCTGGATTAGAATCCGAAATACTCTTTAACCTTAGAAAGTTTCGCAAGATGACATGGAGATCATTTCCGATGCCCCCTTTTGTCTTGGGATGGGAGGATGAGTGGGCTTTTTCCTTCCCCATAATACCAGTATCAATTTCGTTTGATATTGTGGCCTGATGTATCACGCGTGTCATAGTTGTTGTTTTTCTCTACCCCCGAATAGGTCAAGAGTCCAAATGAAAAAACGAAGGCGGTATTTGATTATTGGAGACTACGAGGTGGACGGGCGTGGTACATAATCCATTGCGCAGTCTTTACAAAGTTACAACTTTTAGTTGATGTTGTGTTATTTGGAAGAGAAGAAAGAAGACAAACAGAGTAGTGTGTGTGTACGTTTAGGAACTTGGGATAATGACCACTGTCACTGGACCAAAGCCGGACGTCAACGGGTTGCCATTGATAAGAAACGACAGTGATTCGCTTTCTGAGTTTAGCATCACTGCTCGCCAAAGTTTGGTAAGAAGAAGTTACATTTTTATTTCAAAAGACAAAGGAAACAAATGTTTATTTGAATTGTCGTAAAGTGAACTGTCGTGGTTGAGGATGACCGTCGTCGGTCGCAGCATTGTCCATTTGTAAAGAACGCCGTTTTGTTGCCTTGGTAACAGAATGTTGGGCAACATTCTTTAGGAGAATAGAATATGACGCTTCTCATTCTACTGTTTCCTCAGAAACGGTTTGGTCCCAGGTTAACGTTTTGGGGGCGTGATTTAGCGAGATCAAAGCAGAATAGAACAAGGGGAAAGAGGAGCGCGATAGAAAAAGAATCATCTTAGAATGCCCTTCGTAGAATGTTAGAATTCTCACTAAAAAAACTAACCTAGTTCTCGAAAAGGCATTTTTTAATATTTGGTTGTACAGGTGAATGGGCTGGTGGTAACCGAAGGTGCCAATATTATTCAGGTCAGTGATTTCTGGTCGGAGGGAGAAAGAGAAGTAATTTTCGCTTGAAATAACGATTTTGCGCGGTGTTGCGTCAGCTGACGCGGAGTTGTACGAAAGTCGATGACGTCATGTATTCTACTAGTTGTTTTTTTGCTCTCTTTCCACTTCCTGAGAGATTTTAACCAGCTTCTCGCTATACATTTTGAAACTTGTGATTCTAGTAATTTAATGGCTCATTTCGTGCATGAAATCTTCACGTTGACCACAGATATGAGTAACGTTCCAATAACCTCCGACTTAAAAGGTGGCCTGTTGAGAAACAGTCCCTTAGTTTTGTTTTGCAACACGAGTGTTCTAGTAGTAGTGTATTGTGTGCAACTGTTATGCCGATGGAGTCTCAATCGATCAACGACTATATGGCAAGTATTTCTATATACAATATATTGGATGATTAAGGCTTTCATAGAGGTTGCGAGGAAGCGACTGATATCTGATAAGTTGTAGATATCACTCACTTTTTTTTCTTCTTCTACTGAACGACTGAAGAGAACTTTTATAGTCTCAATTGATACTGACACTCGATTGCTGTTAGGGCATTTAACCTTGTCCCGAAAATGATATGAAATTGGATGCCTACAACGATAATCATCCGAAATATAAATCCTAGTATAGAGGGTAAAGTTAAGCAATGATATGGTTTAGAGTACGAACTTTGCTGCGGCGGCGGCGCCAAAACATCTTTCACGATGTTGTTGTTGTGGTTGTGTAAAGGACGGAATGGGGGCTTTTCTGCGTGCCTGTGATGGAGGACGAAGAAATTACACACTTGTGTGTTAAGGCGGTCCATTAAACTAATCCTCTCGACATGCAACCGATTACATCCATATAATTAGAAGGATTATCTTTGTAATTAGTTGACTGGGAATGAATTAATGAAATGGGCCTTAAGTCACTGGTGTTGAGACATTAACTCTTTTGGACTCCTTCTAGGATTTGGTACTTGATCCGATTTGATGATACTGTTGATGGCGTTTTACTGAGTATTGAATTTCGGTGCGTGACTGGCGTGAGTTACTTGCGCAAATCAATTTTTAACCTTCGAACAAAACATTTCTTTAAGATCATATCTTCTAGTGTTTACCGATATTTTACAAGATTTTTATATAGTTTGGGTAAAGCTTTATGAATAAATGTCACGTATTAGCTTTAAATTCCAGCTTTCCACATCGACAACGTTAAGATCAGCATTTGTTGAGCCAGTTTTTGATGTCTCAATTAGAAAATCTTATTTTTTTCTAATATCTGTTAGCCTCAACTTGCAGAAGAAGGAGGATTTCATTTGACAAAAAGTGCAGACGGGAAAAATACCTCATCTGTAATTTTCTCTCTCAAAGAAGAAGTTGGTATCCTATCTAAGGCTCTGAAAGATTTTAAGGTAAGCAATAAAAATGACTGGACAGATTTTTTTTGTTGATTATTTAATAATTTTATGTCTGTTATTTGCCTTGCAGAAAAATGGTGTCAACCTTTTGCACATCGAATCTCGATCGTCGAAACGGAGTCCTGGGGATTATGAATTTATGGTGGAATGCGATCAATGGACTGGTAACTTGGATTCTGCTGTTGAAGCTCTGAAGCCAAAGGTCACCTACATCCAAGTAATTGCAAGACACCCTAATCAAGATGACTCCAAATCAGTTCCTTGGTTTCCACGACGAATCAAAGACTTGGATCAGTTTGCCAACCAGATTCTGTCGTATGGTGCTGAATTAGATGCCGATCATCCGGTAATAGTTGTGGGTTAATTTATAAAGAAATGACAATTAGGTACAGAACTCTTACCCTCAAATATTTCTGTTTAGGGTTTCAAAGATGCTGTATATAGAGCACGTCGGAAAGAGTTTGCTGATATTGCATTCAATTACAAATAGTGAGTGCAAAAGAAACTAAACTTTTAACCTGTAGTGTGAAGAAAAGTTTTTAATTTTCCCTTTCGTGTCTTTTTGCGGCATAGCGGACAACCATTACCAAGAATGAATTACACAGAAGAAGAAATAAAAACTTGGTAAGCTTGGAAATTTACTTCCGTTTCTGGGTGGTTCTTCATGAGGTGTTGTTGCCGTTTTTGAATTATCGGTGGTCCTGTACCATAGGGGGACAGTTTTTCGAGAGCTTGTCACACTGTATCCAACTCATGCCTGTAAAGAGCACAATCACGTATTTCCATTGTTGATCGAAAATTGTAACTATCGTGAAGACAATATTCCCCAGTTAGCAGATGTTTCAAACTTTCTCAGAGGTCAGTTGTCTTTTTTAACACTTTTCAATCATTTGGAAATTTGGTAACCCATAGAAATTGTTTTCAGATTGTACGGGTTTCACGCTCCGTCCAGTAGCAGGATTGTTGAGTTCAAGAGATTTTCTAGCTGGATTAGCCTTCAGAGTTTTCCACTCCACTCAGTACATCCGACATTCATCTTGTCCACATTATACTCCAGAACCGTGAGTTGTTGTTTGTTGAATTTGTGCCTTCATAGCATCGTCCATTAATCCCCGCCTTGGTGGCGCAGTGGGTAGCGTGCTCGGTTCTAGGTTCGATACTGGACCGAGTGGGTTGGTATCTTTCGGCCCGAGTGCGCCTTCCTGAGCTGTTTATGGCGTTGGACACACTAGTTCTCGTCTGATCACTGAAGTTAAGCAACCCAACCCCAGCTAGTACCGACATGGGTGGCCACTTGAGAAAACTGGGTACCGCTAGTATCCAAAAATCGTCGCATTAGTGTAGTGTCTCTGCAGTCTATGCATCAGAACTACACTGTGGACGGGGCTCTAATGACCTTATAGTTGAAGGGCCCTAAAACACCAACAAACAAACAAACAAGTGCGCCTTCCTTCGGATGAGAAGTGAAACCTAGGTACGATGGCATTTTGCACGCAAGGAAAAACCCTCTCCCCCTCTGCAATTCCATCGGGTAGATGAGGAGGCCAAATTCCCTGGTGTAGGAGCTCAGTGAAGTGCCCCAACCAACAGTAGAGCGCCGATAAATAAGCATAGGGGGTTGCAGCTTCAGACGGCAACCAGCTGCGGGAAAAACACTATCCAATAGTTCACTTTTGTGTCCATTCAGAGGGACAAGATGGGTACCCGACCACCTTGCCATAGGCGGGAAAAGTGTTAGTTGTTCTAGCATCGTCCGTTAGGGTGGTGTCACTCGTAAGAACTCGTATGCCGTTGTTGTAGAGACGTTTGCCACGAATTGCTGGGACACGTTCCTCTGTTTGCTGATCCAAGTTTTGCCCAGTTCTCTCAGGAAATTGGTCTGGCTTCATTAGGAGCACCAGACGACTACATTGAGAAGCTTGCAACTGTAAGTATGGGAAGGAGATTCGTCTTCCTGACATTGAGTTGGCATCAACTTTGAGTTGTTGCTTCTCTCGTTTCTTGATAGTGTTACTGGTTCACTGTGGAGTTTGGACTTTGTCGACAAAATGGACAACTGAAGGCTTATGGCGCTGGTTTATTATCGTCTTACGGAGAGTTGAAGGTAGGTAATTGTAACAGGAACCCCCCTTTTTTATATTGCTGTTGATAAAATGTTTCAGATGGGAATGATTTTGTTTTTGTTTCCAACAGTATTGTTTAAGTAACGAGCCCAAGATGCTTCCATTTGACCCCTCGAAGACTTGCGCTCAGGCATATCCCATCACCGAATACCAACCGGTTTATTTTGTGGCAGAGAGTTTTACTGATGCGAAACAGAAATTAATGTAAGTAATGTTGATGATGGTCACCTTCTTTTCATGGATCCTTTCAATGGTCTTTTGATGGTTCCTCTGTTGTGTTTTGCACTCAGGGAGTTTGCAACTCAAATTCCGCGTCCGTTTTCTGTCCGATACAACCCTTACACTCAGTCAGTGGAATTGATTAACAGCAGGCATCAAGTCGAGAACTTGGTTCGAGACATAAACTGTAAGTATTGTAGTTCATAAAGTAACTCCTAACCCCCGCCTACTCCCGCCTATGGCAGGGTCGGGTACTCATCTTGTCTCTCTGGATGTGCACAAGGGTATGATATGTTGGACGGTGTTTATCCGTAGCCGGCTGCCGACCAAAGTTGCGAACCACAAGCTTATTTGTCGTTAAGGAATTCAACCGACGCCAGGAGGGGCGAGTTCCTGGTTCCGAGTTCCAGGTTCGATACCGGATCGAGGTGGGGTGGCCCCGTGTGGTGTGTACGATGCTACTGTTGCACCGTAATTGAACCCTTTCTTTCATACAATGAGTAGATCGGCAAAATTTTCAGGCGTAGAAGCTTGCCCCCTACTAGTGGCGTCACTGGGGGGGGGGGGGGGGGGGCCGCCCCGGGGGGGGCCCCCCCCACCAGAACAAAGGGAGGGGGGGGACACCTAAAAAAAAAAAACAAAGCGACATTTTTTTTTGGGAGAGGGGGGGGGTGACACCATGGCGTGACCGAGCCGGGTGACGCCAACCCTAGCGACGCTTCTGGCTGCCCCTTTCCCTCTGGCGCCGTCCTCTGGCTCCCTCCCCTACCCTTTGACGGACAAGTGCCCCAACGTAGAAAATTGGCCGACGATAAAAAGGCATATAGGGGCTGCAGCATTAGGTTGGCAGCCAGCTGCGTAAAATGCCGTCCAACATTGCCGACGTGTTCCAGTGGAGTAAGAAAAAAGGTATCCGGCCCTGCCATAGACGGGAAAAGGGGTTAGTAGTTCCTTTTTTTTTGTCTAATTTGATCACGGCTTTATTTTATAGGGGAAATTCAGACGTTGCTGGATGCCCTGAAGAAGATCTAATTGTAGGTGTTAACGGGTTGCGCAGCACTTTGACCTTCCGGACGTGTGCAAGTAATTTTTAATCTTCGTCGGATTTGGTCGACAGTGTAACCTGGACTAAACGGAGGGGGAGGCTACTAAACTGTATATTACGGATTGTTTTTTTTTTACCGTTATTTACCGCCCCTTCTCCCACCCCGCCTCCCCCAATTAACGAGTCTGCCATATTTGAATGCTGCGTGGAGAAATTACTTCTGCTTCACTGTGTGGTAAGCTTGTATAAAAAAATATGCTATCTAAACGTGTATGATAATAAAATTTTAATTGGGTTGATAGGAATAATCGGGTTTTAGTTCTCTGGTCTGTACGTAATGGGATTGTAGTAATTGATTATGGTGTTAAAGTCTCGAACCCACCACCGTGAAGATTGCTTGGCTCGTCTATCGATCGATCGACTACCGAACGCAGTCAGCTGTTGACTCGTAGGGCGGTGTGTTGGTAGTTGGTGTTGTTGTCGTTGGTGGCGCTGTTGCGTGTTTGATTTCTGTTTGGGCTGACGACTGTATTCGGTTGAGCGCGCGAGGTACCAGCGCGAGCGCGGGACGGCGGCGTTCTTTTTTGTAAAACGCGTGAGATTCGAACGTCAGTTTGTCATCGTCAATTGTACTTTGTGTGCGTTGTTATTTAGATAATCATTGTGAGCTCGTGAATGGATGTTTATAAATTGAATGTTGGAAATTGAGTTAAAGATTTTAATTGTCGACAGTATGATAAGAACTTGGCGGCGGCGGTAAAGATGTTGAGAGAGGATAAGGTGCTAATTATATATACATGTCGCTAAACCTGTGTACAATCCTCAGGAGTAATTATGCAAGTGAAATCAGTGCCAACAGATATATTTTGTAGAAGATTTTGCGGCAGTTGAAAGAAAAAAAATTGTTTTTTGACGTTTGTTTGAGTGTCCTCGTTTTCCATCAAGTTGTTAATAACAGGAAAAGGCGGACTCTAATTGAAACGTGTTATACACTTGAGACCTACACGCGTCGTCGTCGTCGTGAAGGAACCACGTGATCATTTCTTCGAAAAGGTAAATAAATTCTAAATTTATTAGAATGTTCTTTAATATGGCCGTTCTGCGAATAGTCAACTTATAGGAATGCTATATTATGAAAAATTTGTAAGTACGTTTAGTGATAAAGTTTATCTATGTATGAAACTCGTTATTTCTCACGTCGTCGGCATCATTCCTCCGCCACGAATATATTTCGGGTAACTAACACGAGATTGAGGCCTAGGCCCAAAATATTACCTTGGAATAATAAGAACATGGCGGCTAAGGTCACTAAAGAATTGGAGGGTTTCATTTTGTTAATTATACTACTGGAAATAAAAGGGTGTCAAGAATGTGTTACGGTTACATTGTAGTTTTTTTTTTTAACTGTCAGGTGTTGGTTGGTCGTTTTTGTACGTTTTTTAGCGCGCTGCCAAGTACTTTTACTATTACTACTCCTGGGGAGCCTTTAAACGAGGGCATAATAGCTCACCGGTGGTTTGAAAATGGGGGCGACTGTGTAATTCAATTGTTGTAATGTTTATGGTTTCGCTTAATTGTGAGTATTATTCACTTTCAGAATTTCCATTTCCGTTGACTGTCCCCAATATTCGTACAATGAATAGCAGCAATAATAACGCTAAATATAAGACCGACCAACGGTGGTATCTATTTTTGTCGAATTCACGTTTGATTTTAATCATGGATAGAAAATACATACAGGTAACTACTATGGAGAGAGGGAGAGCAGAATATTGTTAACAAATATCCTTTATAACTTTCTTGATATATATAGATATTCTATCCTCCTCGCCACTTTTTTTGGTATTAATATTACGTCACGTCTCTTTAATATACATCCTTTTTTTGAAGGTTAATAATATCAGTAATTTTAAAAGTTATCAACTTGTAGAGAAGGCTGATGACGGGGTGCACGAATTTAATGATGTCAGTTATTGTTATTTTATGAACTACTGTAAAGTAACATTGTGGAAAGGGATATTTGGAAGACGTATCCTGACTGATAAAAACACACCGTGGTGGCTCTTTAATAGGTGAGCATTACAGTGGAGTTTGAGGTGAGGTGTTACTGTCAAACGCGACAGAACTCTCCGTCCGGATGGACCTCGCCCACGAGTAGTGTTGGTGGTCATCCGTTTGATTTATTTCATTAGATTGCCGCGTTGGTCGTCTTCCTCGGCACATGTGCTTAATGTCATATTTACCATGTTCGTCACAATGATCCTACTACAATCATCGTCGTCATCCTCCTCCTCATCCTATTGTTAATTAATTCGTCATGTCGTCTCTATTTAAGTTTCCACCATACAGAGTTTTTATTTTAAAAATGAGTGATGATGCTTCATGTGGTTGTTGCTGTTTCGCAACAACTATCTGTGGAAGGCTGACAGAAATTCGTGGAAAGTCTTGTTACTGTACGGTGACTAAGAACATTCCGTGTCGATTCATATTTGAGTGTGCAGCGGGATATCCCCTCAGCCCTCCCTCATTCTCCTATCCCAGCTCCTGTGATCTGCTCCTTGGATGATGATTACGATATCAGACTTTCGTGACTGGTAGGCGTGGGTGCGGTTCTCACATAAAGTAGTCGAGGAGGCGGAGGGGGTGTCCACAATGAACCGGTAAGCTGTTGATTCATCATCATTCTCAAACGCTCTTCTCCGTCTATGGCAGGGCTAGGTATTTTTTTGTCCTACTGGGAACACCTGAAAGGAACCCCCTGTTTTAACCAGGATTGATCCGTCAACCAGGACGTCAAATGCGCTAACTACTAATCCACTAAGACGGTGGAACGATGGACTGTTGATTCGTACAGGAGTTAGTTGTGCTCTTCCTCCCTCAACTCTGCTCTTGGCTGTTCGTTCCTGGATGCAGGTTCGATCCTGGACGAGAGGTGAACCTCAAGGGTGTACTATATGTCAAAAGCCGGTGCCCTACCATATAGAGGTGTGTGCGATGTCGATATGCTTTTAGATGGGAGCGGCTGTATTGCGGTGAACACACTAGTTCTCGTCTGATTACTGAAATTAAGCAACGTAACCCCAGCTAGTATTAGCATGGGCCACCGCTTGAGAACATTGGGTACTACTAATATCCAAAAATCGTCGCAACAACGACGTAGTGTCTGTGCAGGCTCTGCATTAGAAGTACGCAGTGGACGGGGTTTTACTGAACATTGTAGTTGAAGGGTCATAAAACACCAGCGAAACGAAAAAAAAATCCGTTTAGATTGGTGCATCCCAGGTGTAGGAACACGTTCCCTTCTCCACACCCGGCGTCGGTAAATTACCTTCAGCAGTAGAAAGGCCGACATCAGATAACAAAGTCATATGTCGCCTCTTCTTTTCTTTTGCGGTCAAGCCTTGCTCACACATCACGTGGTGTAAGATGTTGCTCTCGTCAGATTAAAGGGTTGTGTGGCGGGGGTCCCCTCCCATTATGATCGTCACTTGTGACCGTTGTATACAGTGGAAGTTGAAATTGTAAACAAGGCTGCCTCCGAAGATGTCCGCTGAAGGAGGGGAAGGAAGGGAAAGGGGGAAAGAGGGATGTCCTCTTTTCTCAACTTTCTCTTAAAGAATCGCCCTGTGTCCCTCATGTCGACTGTTGACACCTCTTTTTTTTAATCAACGGTGCTCTTGTAGATTCAGTGGGTTTAATTTTCCTTTTTTTTTGGGAGGGGGGGTTAGCATGGAGGGCTGAGAATGATAGAGTCGATGGTGAATCTTCCCTCCCTCGCCTCTCCCAGGAATTATTGGATGTAAAGAACTGATGTTAGGGCGCTGTTGCCACTATCTTCGATTTGTATTTTATCATTAGTAATATTATTACCCTTTCATTTATTAAGGGGAAATTTTTTTTCCTTTCTCCATCCATTCTTGTATCCCTCGCCTGTGTATCCATAAAAACAGGCGGCCTGGAGTATGTTTGTGTGTGGTGACAATGTTATAATCACAAGCGCGCAGGCGACAACAGACTCCCGGTGCAAATAAAAGGGTAGATGTGCTAAATTTAATATTGTTGGGTGGCGTAGCAGATACTGGCCGCTTCATTTCCTCTTTTGGGACAGGGTGGTGGTGGTTGGATAGAGGAACATTGAGGGAAGAATAAATCAAAATGGCAGTCAGCGTCACTCATAGGCGTTATAATTGTTGTAATTAGGACTAGTTAAACCTGAAATCTGATATGCAGTGTTGACTGTCTTCCTCCATTTTCTTTTTCGATGATCATCGCCCCCCCCTCCCTCTTCCCCGTCCCATTTGTGCTGCTTTGAGGCGGAAGTGTAAAGTGGTGCAGACACTGAAAAGCCATATGTCCACGGCGTCGCTTTCGATTTTGCTAATGGCGACACATCGGCAACAAGGACGACACTGATGATAATAGAAAAGTGGACATCATGCTCGTAAGAAAGGAATGGCCCTTCAGGCGTGGCTCCACATGCCCTACCACTCCCTTTTTCTTGATGAGGATTTCGTCACACTGCACCCCTGGATGTCAGGAGGGTGATTAACGGAAATATCACCATATCGCATTTCACGAAACTATCTGCTTGACCCCTGATGGACGGGACGGCCCTTGAAGAAAACGTGATCGTGAGTGAGAATGGCGGTCGAAGGAGCAGTATGTCGAGAGGCGTTTGGGGCCCTGCTGAGGTATCGAGCCCTTGACTCCATTGTGTAAAAAAAAAGACTGGAAAGATTTATGGGAATGACGTTGAGGATGATCTCGCGTCTCGGTCTGAGGCAAGAAGTACTTGTGGGGGCGTCGAAAGAGGCGCCAACAGTTTTGTCCCGTCACTGACTTTTCTAACTGCATGCTTCTCCGGCCCCTCTCTCTCTCTCTGTCTCTCTCTCCAGGATCTCCTCATTTTGTCCTCCACGTCATCATCATCATATTCGCCAGTGGTTGACTTGGAGGAGGGGGAAGTTTGCGGGTATGGAGGCGGGCTAGAAGAAAATTGATACGCGCCGCAGTCTAAGAATTTATTTTTGAGGCACCTTTTTGCCACGGGTCATGGGGTCATGTGCGTTAGTCGAGGCCTGCGTTTCTCTTTGTAAAGAGGAAAGTAGTTTGAGGGGTGCCTTATTGAGCACACGCGTGTCTCGTCTTTGGGTTAGTCCCCTTTTTGTATGTCGCGCTCGTAAAACACGCGCACGCCAAAAAAAAAATTACCCAGAATTTTTCCGAAGCAGGACGTGACCTGACCTTTGGTGTAGGTTTTTATTAGGAAAATATTCGTCAGGCGATAAATAATTCTCGTCGTTATAATAGGAGTGTGTGTTGGTGGTCGTTACGAATGAGTTAAAGGAAGGAGAGGTAGATGAGCAAGGGGGATCACCGTGTAGGCGTCTGTCTTTCTGTTGGTCCGGGACGAGGACGAAGGACGGGGAGGGTCACTGTAATAGACCATCAAATAACACAGGAAATTGAATAGAACCCACCAGACGGGGGAAGAGTTTGGACGTAGGCCTGCTGGTCCGTTAATAGGTGTTTGTCGAGGATGTTCTTCGGGACTGGCCCTTACACTTCGGCCCTCCCCCTTCTTACAACTCAACCCCAACCATGGGGTTTCCCCTTTGTGCTTTCCTCCTGCTGGTGGTGGCCTATGGCTTTTATGTGCAAAGTTTTTTTTCTCAACGCTAGTAACGGTGTCTGTCTAATATTACACTCCAGATTGTCGTTACGTGGGCCGCCTGAGAAGTGCTGCGTCAGGTCAGGTTCCCCTCCCTCTCTCCTTCCCCCTTCCTGCTAGCGCCCGGCATGACCACCAGTTGTTAACCATACCATTGGTTATATGTGAAAGTGACTGATCGCCATGGCTGAGTTGCGATTGTTTTTTTGGAAAAAAATGAAATATTTGGCGTCTACGTGTCGGACGTTTGTTTGGCGACACTGACGAAATTTAAGGGTCTCAAATTCGGTCCCATATCCCGCCTTGGTGGGGCAGTGGGCAGCGTACTCGGTAACTGTGTCAGTGGTTCTACGTTCGATACTAGATCGAGGTAGGTTGGCTTCTTTCGGGTGGGAGAGATGTCCCGAGGTCCCGTGTCGTGTACGATGGCATTTGCCCGGAAAAGAACTCTCTTTACTATCCTCCCTCCTGGTGTGAGCGGCCACTTCTCGTCTGATCACTGAATTTAGGCAACGCAGCCCCAGCTAGTAAGAGCATGGGTGACCGCTTGGAAACTGGGTATTGCTAATGCCCAAAATCGTCGCGAAAGTGTAGTGTCTGTGCAGACTCTGCATTAGAACTATGCATCAGGCGGGGGCCCTAATGACCATTGTAGTTGAAGGGCCCTAAAACACCAACAAAACGGAACGAAGCTCCCTTTCGTCGGTGGAATTCCCAACCGATTATAAACTGATGATAAATAAGTCTAGGAATTGCAGCTTTGGTCGGTAACCGGCTGCGGAAAAACACTGTTTGATATACCATCCTGGTGTCCAGAGGAACAATATTGGTCCTCGACCCTGCCATAGGCGGTAAAAGGGTTGGGAGGTGCTATTTTTGAATTCGATCCCATAACGATGCAATTTCTTACGTAGATATTAAGAAGGCGCTTTCAGAATGAGCCTAAACCCGCCGCGGTGGCGTAGTGGTTAGCACACTCGGTAACTGCGTCAGTAGTTCTAGGTTCGATACTGGACCGATGTGGGTCGGCTTCTTTCGGGCGAGAGAGAGAGAGAGAGAGAGGCCGCGAGTGTGTGCCTTCTTTCGGATGAGAAGTAAAACCGAGGTCCCGTGTGGGTGTACGATGGCACTTGCACGTAAAAGAACCCTCTCTATTACGCAACGGATAGATGAGGCAAAATTTCCAGGTGTAGGAGCTCTCCCCCTGGCGTCGGTAGCATTCCCCAACGAACACTAGACCGACGATAAATAAGAGTAGGGGTGCAGCTTTGGCCGGCAACCGGCTGCAGAAAAAACTATGACCAATAGATCGCCCTATGTCCATTCAGAGGGACAAGATGGGTACCCGACCCTGCCATAGGCGAGAAAAGGGTTAGGAGTTGCTTTTCTAGTTTTTCAGAATGAGCCTAATCACGACTCTGCAGCCGGCAGCGGCTGCGACAGGAATACAAATGTGGCCCACAGTGGAACCATTGGCGGAAGATTCAATTCAGAATTTGACGTATTATTTGTGTAGGGAAGAAGAAGGACGGAAGGGAACTTCCGCTCTGAATTACTCTTTGGTGAATGATACATGCTACTGTCAAAATGGCAGTCACGTCGATAGAGGGAGCTGTTGTTTGTCGTTGACCACCCACTGGGGGATGGGATCCTTTCCTGCGAGTGTTGGAATGGCGTTGCGTGACGATGGTTATCAGCCCGTGTGCCGTGATCCGGTTATAATCCTAGGAATGGCGCTTGCGCAGGAATGTGCCACGATGGCGTGCCATCACTCTCCCCTGAGACCTTCCTTTTGCGTGTTGTGTCGCCGTAACCATCATCATCATTAACGGTTGCTCGTCGTTATTCGGACACCTACCCACCCGTGGCCAACGGAATCGATGGAGGGAAGTGATTCGCTGCAGGTGGGCAGAAGCAATTGAAGCCTGAGGGTGGTGGTTACGTATTAACGTTGACAGTGGTGAGGAGGGGAGGGGGACTATGCAAGGTTCGTTTCTGGTCGAGGTCATTTTTTTTTACTTACTCCAAGAGGGATTTTACCCCCTTTTGATATGAAACAGCAGCGGAACTACTGTAACTCCACGGTGACCTCGCATACTATGATTCCACACATAATCGACAAGGTGCAAGGGCTCGACGTTGAATATTTGGCGTTTCGGATGTCCCCTCATTTGGGGTGCTATGGACATCCCGTAGGAAATTTTCCACAAGAAAAAAACTTGCAGATAAAATATCAAGACAGTGTTCCAGGAATCGGAGTAATTTGCGTATCTGATGGAATTGTTTTTGATCTCAGGGAGAAAGTGCTCCTTTGGCTCCACTTGGGCTTCACCTTAAGCCATCTTTAACATCACCCTTGTCATGTTTACCATTGATGGGTCCAATTTGTGGAAATTTTATCGATTTATAAATTTTTCCGTGTAGAAGAGGTTTGTTTGACCAGTATGTGATATCGCACATTTGACATAGGGCCTTAACCTTTTACTATCCGACCAAAAGCGCACACGAGGTCTGTCTCTAACCGCTAAGGAACCACCCACTTTGGTTAGGCTCGAACCTAGAAACCAGTAAGTTCCTAACTCCAGAGCCAGCGATAACTCCTCTCCGACCCCCCTTTTTTTTCCCCTAGAACTTTGATTCTGTGCTATAGGACCTTACTCGGTGGTGCAATTGGTACTGGTAGCGTGTTCGATTTACTGCGCCAGAAGTGTTAGGTTCGAGACTGGATCAAGGTGGGTTGGCTTCTTTCCGGTGAGAGAGAAGCCCCGAGTGCGTCGGGTGAGAGAGAGGCCCTGAGTGCTTCGGGTGAGAAGTAAAACTGAGGCCCCGTGTGATGTACGTTGGCATTGGCAGGCATGAGAACCGTCTCTACTACGCAACACGTAGAGCAGGCCAAATTCCCCAGTGTAGGAACTCGCCCCCACTCCTTCCTGGCATTTGGTGGAGGTGGTGTGCCCCAACGAACAGTAGACCGACGATAAATAAGCATACGGGGTGGAGCTTTGGTAGGCAACCTACTGACCAATACATCACTCTTGTGTTCATTCAGAGGGACAAGATGGGTACCCGACCCTGCCACAGGCGAGAAAAGAGTTAAGAGTTGCTTTGCTTTGAATGTGTACTACGATGAACGGTCAGTAGTAGCCTTACATTGAATAATGACCAGTGTCTAGTTTTACTGCTCAAATAAGCGATTTATAATATTGTTGTATGTTTCCGTTCCAGGCTTGAAGAGTCGCTGTTGCCGCTACAAGTAGCGCCGTAGGACATGATTCTCTACGTTGGTGACCACAAGAGAGATTTTTCGATTTAAAAATGTGCCTGTGGACTCGTAGGCGCTGCGCGGTGTGGCGCTTATTTGGACTGACCGTGCTGTGGAGAACTTGACCCTTGGTTCACAATTAGTGTATAGCAA
Organism: Trigoniulus corallinus; assembly: GCA_013389805.1. NCBI lineage: Eukaryota > Metazoa > Arthropoda > Diplopoda > Spirobolida > Trigoniulidae > Trigoniulus > Trigoniulus corallinus. The sequence goes on along the minus strand of JAAFCE010001963.1, from coordinate 459,853 downwards.
AGTTCCATTCCTTCCTCTCTCCGTTCCTTCCTTCCGTTTGTTATTCATTCAATAACCCATCTGAAGATCCACTTCAACGTCCCACTCGCCAAGATGCTGCTGTCCTTGAGTGGGACAAGTGTCACCATCACCGTCATCGTGTAGTGATGGAATTGGACCATTCGAGGATACCTAAGAAACCAGGGCAGCTTTCGGCCCGTGAAACCATCAAGGTACAGAAATGGTTTTTCGTAATATTTTTTTTTTGTACTGGGGGTGGTTGCATAGAGGAGGGTCAGACTTTTACTTTTGGGACAGCCTAATTCCTACGAATTACTATACATTGTTCCAAAAAAACATGATAATAGTGAGGCATGGCGTTTTGCAACGTAGTGGTAATAGGTTCGAAACCTTGACCGAGGTTTTGAATCTCCTTTTTTTTTTTCCTCTGTCAGTCACTTTATCCCTTCTGCTGCGGGACACGTGTGGCGTGCAGAGAACAGATAGAATTAGGAATGCGTACATTAGAGGTAGTCTGGGGGTGGCAGACATCGCCAAAAAGATGAGGGAGAATAGACTGAGGTGGTATGGACACGTTATGAGAATAGGGGAAGAGGAACTCGTTAGCTGCATCCCAGGAATGCAGGTGGTCGGCAGCATCCGGGGTAGGGGGAAACCGAAACGGACGTGGGAGCAGGTTGTCCGAAAGGACATGGCAGTGTGCGGGGTGGACGGGGGCCTAGTGGGGAAACAGACGGGAGTGGAGGGCTAGAACCCGCAGACCCGACCCTGCCACAGGCGGGACAAGGATGTGATGATGATGAGTCACTTTATCCCTTCTCCTCCTTCAGAAACAGGCCATGTCCTTGTGCAGGAGCTCGGTGGAGTGCCGCAACCAACAGTAGACCGACGATAAATATGCATAGTGGTTGCAGCTTTGGTCGGCAGCCGGCTGTGGAAAAAACCCTACAAAATGTATAACCTTCGTGTCCATTCAGAGGGGCGAGATAGGTACCCGACCCTTTTATAGGCGGGAAAGGGGTTAGGAGCTGCTTTATGATGGAGCATCCATTTGATGGACGGGGCAACGTCTTTGAAGGTAAGAGGATGGCTTCAAGAGTCTTGTTCACTCGTGGAAGTCCTAGTCATTTAATCGATTCTCATGATTTTATTCGAATTTCTTGGCTTCCGTCTTGTGTCCGGCCGCGTTCAAGGTGCTTATCTTAGAGCTTAAGAAGGCGTGGGTGAATGAGAGGGGGAGTAAAATGGATTTTGGAGATGGTGTAGAGACTCTCTCAGGCCACGGTCAGAGAGCAAAGAACATAACGAGCGCCGTTTAGTTGGGTTATAAAAACGGGAAGTGGAATTGCAATGAGGCCAAAATGGATGGGAAGAGAGGGCTTCAGTACAGCAGAAGGAATAAAAGTAGGGGTAGTTGTGTTAGGGATGATGTCTTTAAGGCGGGGGAAGATGAATGACGATCGGGGTAACATTTGAGAAAAGTGTGATGGCTGCTATAAAACCTTTTGAGTAGGAGGAGGAGGAGGAGAAGAAGAAGGAGGCGACCCTCTATTCCTTAAGACGAATGTCTGTTTCTGAAGGAGTATTCATCTTTGTCGATATCATCGCCCTATTACTGTAGGTTGGATGTTTCCTTCAACTATTCGCCATGGTGGCGTGGCGTGCTCGGTACTTGCGTTAGTAGTTCTAGGTTCGATACTGGACCGAGGTGAGTTGACTTCTTTCGGGCGAGAGAGAGGTAAGCGGCTTATTGCGTTGGACACACCACTTCTCGTCTGATCACCGAAATTAAGCAACGCAATCCCAGTTAGTACTGACATGCGTGGCAGCTTGGGAACGCTGGGTACTGCTAATACCCAAGAATCGTCGCATTGGTGTAGTGTCTGTGCAGTCTCTGCATTAGAACTACACCGTGGACGGGGCTCTAATGATCTTGTAGTTGCAGGGCCCTAAAACACCAGCAAACCAAAGCGAGAGGCCCTGAGTGCGCCTTCTTTCGGATGAGAAGTAAAACCGAGGTCCTGTGTGTGGAGTACGATGGCATTTGCACGTGAAAGAACCCCGGGAGCGGCTTATTGCGTTGGGCACACCAGTTCTCGTCTGATCACTGAAGTTAAGCATCGCAACCCCAGCTAGTACTGACATGGGTGGCCGCTTGGGAAAACTGGGTGCTGCTAATACCCAAAAATCGTCGCATTATTGTAGTGTCTGTGCAGTCTCTGCATAAGAACTATGCTGTGGACGGGGCTCTAATGACCTTGTAGTTGAAGGGCCCTAAAACACCAACAAACAAACAATCGAAAGAACCCAACCAACAGTAGGCCGATGATAAATAAGCATAGGGTTGCAGGTTTGGTCGGCAACCGGCTGCGGAAAAACAATCTGCCATATATCGCCCTTGTGTCCATTCAGAAGGACAAGATATGTACCCGACCCTGCCGTAGGCGGGAGAAGGTTAGGAGTTGCTTTGCTTTTGCTGTTTTCTTCAACCGACTCCTTGTTCCCAACTCTATACGGGCCTACTTCTCACCCCCTACATCCTCTTGCACTCTCCTACCGCCAGTAAGTTTTTTTTTTAACCGTTCCTTGCTTTTTTAGCTAATTGTGAATGTAAGCTCAGAGTCTTTTCGTAATTTATGATTTGCCCCCTCCCTTCTCTCGTTCGTCTTCTACCGAGTCGTTCGAAATCACCTGGCTTGACATTGCCGTTGTCATAGTGACGCAGGAAGAAAGTCTTCTCGTCTCCAGGGCAACGAACTGACCCTGCGCGGGTGAATGCGGCAGACTGCGCGGCGTCGACGGCGTCGGATGACGACATCATCTATGCCGCCGAAAAAAAATGGCCCAGTAACCAATTGGCAGTGGCGACGATGCTTTCCAATGAACGGATGGCGTTACGCACTTATAGATACGTACACACCTGGGGGAGGGGAGGGTGAAAGAGATAAATTAAGGTGTGGAGTTACCCATCATAGGAGAAAGGGGTTAAAAAGAGTAAGATAAGAGATTCCAGGTTCGATACAAGACCGAGGTGGGTTGGCTTTTTTCGGGCGACACAGAAGGAGAGGTGCTCCAAGTGCGCCTTCCTTCGGTTGAGAATGTTATATGTTCAACAGAATGAGGCAGACACTGCACGAATTATAGATGCCTTTATTTCTTACAAGTTAATAGTGAATGGTAAAGAGAGAATGATACA
>JAAFCE010001963.1:235002-446599 GCA_013389805.1 Trigoniulus corallinus | reverse complement strand
AGAGAGGTAGAGAGAGGAGAGAGAGGTAGAGAGGAGAGAGAGGTAGACAGGAGAGAGAAAGAGAGGTAGAGAGAGAGGAGAGAGGTAGGGAGAGGAGAGACACGCCCCAAGTGCATCTTCTGTCGAATGGGATTAAAAACCGTGGCCTGGTGTGGCGTGTACAATGTTAGCACTGTACATAAAAGAACCTTTTCCACGTGATGTGCAAATCAGTAAAAAGCCCAGGTGTTGAGTTCGCCCAGAACCATATTTGAAGGTCCTTATTCGTCACCCTCCCTCTTTCCACTGCTTCCCTCGTCGTGTTTGCGTTTAATATTGATCAATTCATCTTCAATTTTTTTTCTTTGATTTAAGATCTGATTTTTGAACTTGATGACATCGAGCTTGAACTGCAGTGTCGTATTCTGCCTTATCTTTGAGAAGTATTGTTACTCCATTTCCGGTGTATATAGCGTTAAAAGTGACTTTCGCAATGAACCGGAAGACACATCGGAAAATTAAGTTTTAGGGAGATGAGCATGAATTGTGAGAGGCACTGCGCTGTTAGTGGGGTGGGTGAAAAGAAGGTGTCGATGGAGTAATGAGTTTCACGGACCTTGTTGCTACCCTTCATTGTCTCCTCATCCTGAGGGCCTTTTGTGTGTGATTCACCCCGAGTTCCGCTGGTCGTCATCATTCCACAACATGATGAACATGGGGGCTGGAGGGAGTCTCTCTCTCTCTCTCTCTCTTGTACCTCGTATCAACTTAGGCCCCCTCCCTTTCCTTCCCCTCCACTTCACCTCGTTCCGCTCTTCATTGGTGGGGTCGTTTAGCGCGACACCCACTCATCAAGGTTGGATCCGTGGTATGAATCACCTCTGACTTCCCATTTTTTTTTCAACGTTTAGTATTCCCCCTCTCCTTATCCCAATGTGCGACCAGCAATAGATAGGGCATATGCACCCTTTTCTCTCATTAGGCGTACGCTACACCTGCGCCCCTTTTCCCCTACGTACTCGTCGTGTGTCCCATTCTTGCACCCTCCTTAGGCCCCTCCTCCGTTTAAAAGTATTGTAATTCATGTTTGTCGGTTGAATGAATCTTGGGATATTGAGGAGCCTATACAGGCAGACAGAATTCCAGGGGAGGACCAGGGGTTGTTATATTTTGTGGAAGACTATCCGAGACCCACACACACATACCCCTGCTACTGTCACCTATCCCCCTTTTATAGTAATCAGCAATCGAGTGCAAGTTGTGAATCACGACTCTGGGATGATTTCAGATGATAAAATGGTTTGAAGGGGTGGAGTAAGGGTAGTATGGGATAGACTGGGGGTAGAAGGAATAGCAGGGGGTAGACTGATTCACCTCAGATGGTGGGTGACTGGATGCTCGCACAACAAAGAATGCTTTTGCCTCAAGTGGGAATGGGATTCCGACATAAAAACAAGCGCGGCTTTTGTCCGCAGCTCGAATAGACGTGTCATCTGTGGTTATCAATCATCGTATGATGACGGGATTAAGGGCTGGTGGGGGAGAGAAAGGTTTGGGTATAGGGGGGGGGGGGTAATGGCCAATATTTTAATTCCTTTATTGAACCGGCACTGTATCACCGGTATTGTTATTCTTAAACACATTCTGTCCCAATCATTGACTGTCTGGGTTTAGGGTTTATTTGGCGGAGGACAGGTGACTTGTTCAGGGTTGAAGGTACAAGTTACCAGATATCGGACTTCTCCGACTCGGTGGCACAGAGGGAGGGTCCCGCCGTGGTCCCAAGTGAGGGGGAGTAGGATGTTACCCCCCGCGCATAAAAGAACCTTTTCTACACGGAGTGAAATGTAGATTGGCAAAATTTTCAGGTTATGAAATCTCCCCTGGTGTCGAGAGGCCGACGTTACATACGTGAACACCCCAAATGTGGGTTCGAATCTAGGGGTTCTGTCACTTTCCCCTATCCATGACCATGTATATCATCTTCCTCATCTCCTCCTTCATTTACCACATGATCATCTGCATCAGGCATATTTTGACTCCCTCCCCCTGTACCCTGCATTTTTCTTAATGAAAGATTTAACCTATTTATCCACCCCCCCAGCCTTTATCACCTGAACTTTCTTCCTCTTGTTAAAGCCTACTATCCCTTAAACATTATTGGAGCTATATTAAAAGTGTGTTTGATGTGGAAAAGGGAAAAGGATTGGGGTAAAGAGGGGCTTAGGTTCTTTCAGAAGATGTAGAGTTTTAATGGTATTTTGGGGAGAAGGTGTTGTTGGTGACCCTTGCGTAAGAATACAAATGCGTTTGAAAAAAAAATAAAATGAACCGATTTTAGGGCGTCGCATCTAAGGAATAAGTGATGCTGTCGTTTACTTTTGGGAGGGGGGGGGGGGGGGGGCATTTCTAGAGTGAGGGTGAATAGGCACACCCCATAGGTACAAGACCTCCTCTCTCCCTAACCCAACCCTTCATTTTCCTAGTGTTAGAATTAGTTATTGTCCTGCCTGCACCTCTGCGAAGATGTGTGCTGTGTATTTGTAGGGAATGTCGTTTATGAATATTTTTTGTAAAAAAAAAAAGATAAGCCAGATGAAGAACTGGGGATGAATGGATGGATGGTGCGGGGGTGTAAAGGGGACCACCTAACAGTGAAGGAGGGGGGAGGTTATAAATCGACAGATGCCGGGTCATAAAAGTGTTACAAAGAAAAATGGAGAGGGAAGCAACGTGCGCAATTGGCAGGAAAAATCGGTTCTCTCCCCCCCCCCCCCTTAAGTTGCCTCCTTGATCGATGAAACACCACCGCATTTTCTTTTGGTAGTATCTTCGCTCTTTCTCACTCTCTCTCTCTCTCTCCTCCGTCTTAGATGGAGGCGGATGTAAGGAGGGGAAAGGTTATCGGTTCTTAAGACGACGCTGAAGGGGAAAAGACTTGTACTCTTTTCATATTGATGTCCTTTCTTCCCTGAAGGTTATAACCGACTTATTTCTCTCTTCCCCCATTCTCCTTGGTACCGCTCCATCTCTTTCCCCTCAAACGTCTCTCTCTCTGCCTGACTACCCATTTTCCGGTGCACTTTCTTGGCTCTTCCAGAGAAAGAGAGAGAGAGACACTTGCAAAGATTGATGTCTTGGCGTGCCAAGGCGAAGACTCTGGTAGACGGCTTGGCGTCGTCGATTCAATCATAGGCGCACGCAACTTGTCGGGTTCTTATAGGATTCCGTAGCAGAAATAGAACGAGCGTGTGTGTTCCTTTTCTATTTATTGTAAGCTCACGTGACCTCTTCCCATGAGTTTAGAAGGAGAGATTGGAATAGGGGTGGTTGAGATTTCCGCGGTCCTCGCCATTACCGCGGAGTTTCCGCTCCTCACGTGGAGATAGGTGGTATAGCGAGAGCGGATCGATAACGCTCGCCTTTCTTCTTCTCTGTGTACACCGTCGACGTGACTGTGGTATTAGAAAAGTTGCGGCTTGGGAGCGGAGGGGGGGGGTGGCAAAGAGAGCTCTGATGAGACCACGCCCTTTGCATTCTAAAAATTTCTGAATAGATCGTGTCGCGCGCAGTCACGTGCAATTCGAATTCTATTCTCGTTTTCTTTTTTTTTTCTATTTTGGAATTTCTGTTTAGTTTCGAGTTCGCTTGAAGTTGTCTGCTAAACGAAAGGTGGCGCTACAGAGTTAGAAAATAGAAATGGCGATGACTGTGATGACGTTTTAAGGTGTTTTCTCTCTTATGGAAGCTGCTGCCGTTTTGGGTTTTTTTTTTATTAGTGTGAAGTGGCATCACTGACTTATCTGACCCCTTGAACCCCTTCCTTGTCCTTCACGATTTTGCTTGTCCCACGCATAAGACATCCCCCTCCCTCCCCTCCTCTCACCTCCCATAACAGTTTGAACGATGGACGCCACCGTGTGAATTGAGTGGCGGACGGTATCAGCGATGGTCGACGCGACTGGACAGCGGCTGACCTGCCGTCTTCAGGTGTGGATATGGCTGTGTTGAATACATACGGCAAAAGACTAGTTCCGGTAATGTTATTGTAGGGATGTTGTTGTTGGTCTTATTTGGGATGTGTTGCTTCTTGGTGTTGTAGTTGTGTTTCTGTGTGCGTCAATGTGCACTTTGATCTCACTGTCGTGAAATTGGTGGCGTCGATATCAATTTCCTGTGGTTTGTATTTCGTAACGTCACATTCCCCCCCCCCCCCCCCTTCGTTGGTGTTTTAGGGCCACTCAACTAAAATGGTCATTAGAACCCCGTCCACTGAGTAGTTGTAATGCAGAGCCTGCACAGACACTACACTGTGACGACGAGTTGTGGGGTATTAACGGTACCCAGTGCTCCCAAGCGGTTGTCCATGCTACTACTAGTTGGCGTTGCGCTGCTTAACTTTAGTGATCAGACGAGAACTAGTGTGTCCCACGCAATACAGCCGCCCCCGTGACGTCACAGACATTTATTAAACCGATTGGGTGTTGCACGGGATGTCATTGAATGCATGCAATTTGCGGAGGAGGGATAAGGAGAGGGGAAGGTCTGATGTGACCACATTATACGACGGAAAGACGATTTAAAGCAATGTATCCGCTTGGTGTGAAGGAGAACCGTGTTCGATTCCCAACTACGGAGACGTGATAATACTGTCACCACACTTCTTTTCTCCGTGGCCCCTTGAAGGACGTTAGTCTATTATTTCTTTGGTGTTTTAGGGCCTTGAACTACAAATTTGGGTTATTAGAGAGAGCCGTCCACTGCGTGGTTCTAATGCAGAGCCTGCACAGACACTACGCTATTGCGATGATTTTTTGGGGCATTAGCAGTACCCAGTGTTCCCACGCTGTCACCCATGCTAGCACTAGTTGGGGTTGCGTTGCTTAACTTCAGTGATCAGAGGAGATCTGGTGTGTCCAACGCAATACAGCCGCTCTTGTAGTTTGTTGTATTTCGGTGTTGTCGTGGTCTCAGGTTCGATCCTTGAGTTGAGTTGTCAATTGATTTTACTTAGACTCCTCACAGTGCCGTCTTAACGCATGGACCTGTTGAACCCAATGTTAATCCGTGCATGTCAAGTGACCATTTACATATTATTCCTGTGAGTGGTTGTCGTAAGGGCCCCAGTACACTGCTTTGTCCAAGGGCCCATGATGTTGTTATGACAGCACTGCCTCCACCCTCGTCGCGCTCGTCGTGTTCTAGTAAGATGATAATAATGTCTGACAGTAGCTCGATGGTCATTTTGTGTTGTCGATGCGACAAGGTCCGAGCAATATTGACCCTTCCCCTCCCCCTCCGTTGCTGCTGTCGTTCAGGATTAATTTAATAATGCTCAATAATCAACTGCTCATCCTCTCGCATGCTGCACCGACAAGCGTGGCTTTGACGTTGCTTAGCAACGTAGAATTAGAACGTCTCAACGTTACGTCATCAGATGTTCTGAAATTTAAATCGTCTCATGACGACTCTGCGGCAATGTCCTACACAAGAGATGCTCGTTAAGGTATTTTAGCGATGTGGGATCCATGGGGAATGTTGTTTCGTTTTCCCCTTCATCTATCCTGTTGTTGTCCTCCCCTTCCTCCCATGGGCCCATTCTCCTCTTTCTGCCATCATGTCCCATCCTCGTCCTCGCGTTTTCTCTTCAGTTACCGATAATGCTCCTGATTAATTGATGAAGGGTGGAGCTCTTGATTTGGTCCTTTGATAACGAAGGAAAACATTACTCCAGTTTTACCTGCCTCGTTGGTCCGTCTTCCCCCCTCCTCCGGGTCGAGGTTCCTTGAACGGAGATGGGACCTGATGACGTCTGACCTTCGATCTAGCCGCTTCAAATTCCAGTGCTACCGCGAAGATCTCTTTTAAGGGCCTTTATGTTGGGACGTGATTTCATTTTCCTAGCTACCTCTGCTCTACCGAATATCTGGTCTACCTGGTCACAAAGGAACTCAACCATTCCTCCCCCTCCTTGGCAAGGTTGGTTACCCATCTTGTCCCTCTGAATGGACACAAAGGCGATATATGGGACCAGGCTGTATTGGACAGTGTTTTTCCACAGCCGGTTGTCGACCAAAGCTGCAACACCTATGCGTCTGTCTACTGTTCGTTGGAGAATCCCACCGACGCCACGGGGCGAGCTCCTACACCTGGTAATTTGGCCTCATCTACACGTCGCATAGTAGAGAGGGTTCTTTTACGTGGAAATGCCATCGTACACCACATGGGACCTCGGTTTTGTACTTCCCATCGAACCTAGAACTACTGACGCAGATGCCAAGTGTGCTACCCACTGCACCACCGAGGCGGGCAGAGACGATAGTTACGAACTCTTTAATATACAGTAGCAGTTGATTTCGAGCTGGGCCTCTTGGACTGGACCGGATCACTGAAGTTAAGCAACGCAACCCCAGTTAGTACTAAGAAGGGTAGCCGCTTGGGAAAACTGGGTACCGCTAGTATCCAAAAATCGTCGCATTAGTGTAGTGTCTGTGCAGTCTCTTCATAAGAACTACACAGTGGACGGGGCTGTAATGACCTTGTAGTTGAAGGGCTCTAAAACACCAACAAACAACAACCACTTGAAGTTGGACTGGACCAGAGAATATCTTCTTATAATTTCGTACATTAAGTACTGTATTTACTTTACGTCTTACGGTTTGAATATGTTAAACGAGGTTATTTTTAACCTCAAATGAACTATAGCAACTCACATAATAGGCGGAAGGAAACAGTTGTAATCTGGAAGTGGAGGAAATTTAAGAACTGTTATATTATATTCCTATTGATGTCCGGATAGCGAAATGGTAATAACATACTCCCTCTGTCTTCCTCTCTGCCCACCTTGTACTATGAAACTTTTCGCCAGGAAGAGAATCTAAGCAGCTTTTCTGGATTATGCCTGTCAGGTGGGTGCAATTGGAATTTGAAACAAAAAGGGTAGGAGGCCCCCCCCCCAAGCAACCCAACCCCAGTTAGTACTGACGTGGGTGGCCGCTTGGGAAAACTGGGTACTGCTAATACCCCAAAATCGTCGCATTAGTGTAGTGTCTGTGCAGTCTCTCTGCATTAGAACTACGCAGTGGACGGGGCTCTAATGACCTTGTCGTTGAAGGGCCCTAAAACACCAACGAACAAACAACTCGGACAGTGGACAGCGCGTGGAGTGGAGGCTTTCTGATGTGATTTGCGTTGCTGTGTCAAGTCGATGGCCGTCGCTGAATGCATGCATCGCCTAGAGGTGGATGTAGTCCCCATAGCGAGCGTCTCGGACGGTGCGCGCATGCGCGAGATCGATTATCAGAATTTGTGAGCGAGCTTTTATGGAACGTATCGCACCTGAGGCTGGTGAATGCACGCGCATGCGCCCATGTGTTGAGGGAGAGAGAAGGTGTTAAATTGATGGAATGGACGCACGAGCACGTGGAGAATGGCGGGAGGGGAGGAAGGAATTTACGCGCATGCGTACACGGAACCTTTCTCAATTTTATTTATTTTTTTTTCGTCGTTGTTATTGTTGATGTCATTTTTATTGGTGACTCTGGGGATAAGGAAATAGTTGATGACCACGAAATGGCTTGATCAGCATAGTGCGCCTGCACAACACGACGCCCGCGCGTCAATCGACAGGCTGAGTGGAAATTGTAGGGTCGACCAGAAGGGGAAACAAAGAGCGATGACATGTGAATTACAGGTGTGGGGATATGTGTAGGACTATGGGTGAAGTAATGCACTTGTGGGGGGGGAGAGAAAGAGAGAGAGAGAAGAGAGAAGTACTGTAGGGGAGGATGTTTAGCGATAAAACCATAAAAATATGCAATAGCCAATAAAATGGGTTGTCGTTGCCTCCCTTCCTCAAGTTCTCTCAACATGCAGAGAGGCGTGCGAGTATGAAAAATAGCGTTGCGGGACACGATCCCTCGTCTCGGGATTAAATTCGTATTGCCTCGCTCATTTTGGCATAATGCCTTCGATGCAGAACGCGTGGCGCCAAACGTTTTCGTGGTTGTCGTCTATCGATTGGGGGACCGAATGAAATGTGGGTCTCAGTGTGACGGGCGGCCTGTAGTTATGACTGGTGGGGGTGAGGAAGAAGAGCTTCATTTGCACGAGTTGCAGTGATTCTTGAAGGAAGTTGAACAGAGATAGTATTTCGGTAATAAAGAGAGGACTGTGGTAACAGTCGCTCGGTGCTTCCTGCGCCTTGAGCGGCGGCTACAAATATTGAGGTGAAGGGTGGGACAGTCCAAAAAAAAATTTAGTGAACCTAGAGAGGGGACAAGTACACAGGATTAGTGTTTCCGGAGCAGTGGGGAAATACTCAGATGTGACCCATAGAATCAGTGGGTGGGGTTGGTTAAAGTGCAGTCCTGTGTGAAACGAGAGTCCCACTAAAGTTCTAATTTTAATTGAATACACTGCAAGCAGCTCTGATAGGTCAAATTGGCAGTGAAGAGAATGACTCTCATTCCTAATTTCTAACCCATTGAAATGGGAGTTTTACAGGGCAGTGGTTAGGCCAGCTATGCTAAATGGAGCATGAGTGTTGGGGGCAGTGAGAATGCTGTGGTATCTGAGGGACGTTTCGAGAGCTGATAGAATTAGGAATGAGTATATTAGGGATAGCTTTTGGGTCGGGGGTCATCGCAGAAAATAAATGAGGGAGAGTAGATTGAGGTGGTGGTATGACTCGTAATGAGAATAGTGGAGGAGGAACTCGTTAGGTCCATTGCCGGAATGCAGATGGTTGGAAACACCCCCGGGGCAGGGGAAGACCAAAATAGACGTGGGAGCAGGTTGCTCGTAAGGATATGGTAGTGTGTGGGGTGCACGGGGACCTGGTGGGAATTGGCGTGAGTGGAGGGCTTTAACCTGCAGACCCGACCCTGCCACAGGCGGGATAAGGGTATTATGATGATGATAAAGAGAGAGGGGGGACAAGGAGGTCAGTTGTTGTAGTTTTGACTGATTGTAATCTGCAATAATAATAATAATACTTCCTGTTTCTTCTCTCCCTTCCCCCTTAGTAGTTAATGTTGTTAACGGCGCTCTGTAATTCCCAGAATGCTCCGGGCAAGTAGTAAGAACGGGAGAGCGAAACATTCGATTGACGACAATGGAATAGAATATTTTCTAAACGTTAGGCTTCTATGGTTGCCAAGCAACTGAGAAGAATGTCTTTGATAAGAATACTAAGATGGCTGTCGGTCGGTTGGTTTTGTTGTTGTTGTTTTCGTCGTCTCGTCGAAACATCTTAAATGTCAGAAGGATGTGTAAAGAAGTGGATAGATTGAATATTGGTAGTAGGTGTTGTTTCGTCTTTTCCTTCTCCCCCCTTTTTCGAAATGTTGATGACATTTGCCGATGAAATTTCTTTCAGGATTTTCAATTGACCGAGATTGTAAATGATTCATGAGTTGAGATTAAATTGGAGTGAATTAGAATGAGAGGCGGCGGCGGCGGAGGAAGGAACCGAGAGACGACGCCAACGCTCCTAGTGGGCATCTTTGTTTCGGCCCTTTTGCTTCCTTGGTAGGGGATGTGATTTTTATTTCCTCTGTAGCTCTTGTTTTTATGTTTAAGGGGAGGTTGAGAAAGTAATTTCCTTATTAGTTGCTTTTAGGGAACAAGTAGTCGTTATAGACGAGGAGCTCTCTTCTTCCCTTTACATTCTTGAAATTGATTTATATTACTTTTAATTATGCAAATGTAATCTGATTTTCAGAGTATCTGCTTTAAAATGAAGGCTGTTGGGCTGAGGATCTCTGTTAGGAATCGGGGTGTAGGGCACCCAAACTAGTAAGTCTTGTCCCTCCATTAAGTTCCAGTTGATTGTTATTTTTTTTGTTTGTTTTGTTGGTGTTTTAGGACCCTTCAACTACAGGGTCATTAGAGCCCTTCCACTGCGTAGTTCTAATGAAGAGGCTGCACAGACACTATACTAATGCGACGATTTTTGGGTATTAGCGGTACCCAATGTTCCAAAAAGGTGTTCCCACTGGGACAAAAGGATATCTAGCACTGCCATAGACGGGAAAAACGTTTGGAACAATTGTGTTTCAGGGCTCTTCAACTTCAAAAGTCATTCATTTAAACTCCGTCCACTGCGTTGTTCTAATGCAGAGACTGCACAGACACTACACTAATGCGACGATTTCTTTTGGGTATTAGCGGTACCCAGTTTTTCTAAGCGGCCACCCATGTTAGTACTAGCTGGGGTTTGCGTTGCTTAACTTTAGTGATCGGACGAGAACTGGTGTGTCCAACGCAATAAGCTGCTCCCCCGGTTGATTGAGTCTTTTCTTGATAAAAGGATTTTCTCTACCGACTCCATTTCTTACTTGAATTGTACGGGCCTGAGGGTGGGGGTGTAGATGGCGATTACTTGGTTGACATTTTAAGCGCGGGGGGACTCGAATTGTGGGCCGATGGTCGAAATGTTAATCGGTTCAATGTAGTTCATTTGCATTTACGCATCTAATTAAGTCTTTGAAGCATGTACACTGCCTATACAATAGGCTATGGGATGATGTTCCCCTTCTCCCTTTCCCTTTCGCTTTTTTCTTTTATGATCTGTAAGAGGGGTGTTTAAAGATGGTGGGTCAAAATCTGATTATTATTTTATGTTACATCTGTTTCATAATCACTTGATTATTTGATTGCTTTATTTTTTTATTTTATCTTTAGTGGAAAAAATGAGAAGGAGGGAGAAAAAAAATCAATGGTGTGCGAAATGCGCCCTCTGGTAATGACTGTGGTGTACCAATAAATCTCTTAAGAGGATTTGAGTTGTGAATGTTATCTCTTTTTATAACAGAAATGGGACCTTTCACCACGCCCTTTGTACGCCCAACCCCGGGATCTATGAAGTGTCGTCGAAGAGGGCGTTCATGTCCCTTTCTATTAATTGGGCGCAGTTTACATTCCAGCGTCCCGAGGCGCGACGAAACTATTGTTCCCATATCTGTATGGTGATTTTATATAGGTAGTATTGCATCTTTTTTTTTGTCTGATGATAAAAGGCGAAAGTTCGAGACCTTCTGATGGTCTGATTAGGTCCAAATCTTAGATTTGGGATTTGTCCCAGATGTGAAGGGGGTCCCAAATCGACCGATTTTTTTTTTTTAGAGGAGCATTTTGTTATTTCCCTATCTTTCATTCTCATGTTGTTAATGCATGTTGTTGTCGTTTTTTATATTTGTAGTATTTTTTATGCATTTTCCCTTACTTGTCCCTTGCCTCCTACTATTGGCACCAGGCCTGGGACCCTTGCACCTCCCCTTAATCGCACATATCGACATTTGACAGATGTTGAACAACATGGAGGACTGAATTGCCAGCAATTAATGCTTTATCATATCTAAAGTGCCAACCTCCATTAATTTTCCTTGGTGCGACCTGTCATGGTTCCCCTCCCCACTTTTTCACCACGGTTATTTGTCACCTCTTGGTAGAATCCCCATTCCCTTCCTCCTACCCCCTTCCCCCTCCTGCCCCATGTCCTGGTTGTGGATCTGGCGATCGATTATCTGGGATGACTACCAGAGGGCGCTCCACTCGTGCACTATTGATAGTATCTTTAATTCATTTCCCTACCCGCTTTTGTTTTCCTCCTATTCCCTATACTGTATTTTTTTTTCATGCCCCTTGATCTCTGTTGTTCTCCCCTCCCCTCTTACAAATTTCTTCTCTCCCCCCTCCTTTCGCTCCTTCAGTTCCCCTTCAATTGTATATATTGAAGTGTGTCAGGTCCTTAACCTTTTCTTGAACGCACAGGGGCTTTTTCTTCACAATGGCCGTCTTGTTGTAATCGCTAACTTAAGGCTGACATTGATGGACTAATCAAAGGTTTTAATCTCAAGATGCGTTTCTTTACAGTACAGTAGTTTTGTTGTCAAATGCTCAAGAAACATTTTTGACCTTTTGTTTCTTGCACCTTCTTGACCATCCCAACTACCCATCGGAAAGGTGTGTGAACGCATTTCACCTACTATCTCTCCCCCTTCCCCGAAATTCTGAAAGCTGAAGTACCATGTAAGAGCAGAAAGTGCTGCTTTTGTGATGTATGTGCCGGTTTCGGTGGCGCAGAGGTAGCTTGCTAGACTCGTACGTGATGGTTGCACGGGGCAGCCCACGGTGATATAGGAAGAGAGGTCGCGGCCTCATGTGCGCCTTCTGTCAGATGGAAAATGAAATCCAGTGGTCCTGTGTGGTTTGTTGTTTATTTGTTGGTGTTTTAGGGCCCTTCAACTACAAGGTCATTAGAGCCCCGTCCACATCATAGTTCTTATGCACAGACACTACACTAATGCGACGATTTTGGGGTATTAGCAGTACCCAGTTTTTTCCAAGCGGCCACCCATATTAGTACTAGCTGGGGTTGCGCTGCTTAACTTCAGTGATCAGACGAGAACTGAAGTGTACCCAACGCAATTCGCCGCTCACGCCCTGTGTGGTGTGTGTACGGTGTTGCTTGCACGAAATCTTCCTACATCTCTACAGTTCGGCTACACTAAGCTGTAGAACTGCTTAGGACTACGCAGTGGACGAGGCTCTAATGACCTTGTAGTCGACGGGCCCTAAAACACCAACAAACAACTACGCAGTGGACGAGGCTCTAATGACTTTGTAGTCGACGGGTCCTAAAACACCAACAAACAACTACGCAGTGGACGGGGCTCTAATGACCGTTGTAGTTGAAGGGCCCTAAAACACAAATTAAAACAGTTTGCTCCCCTGTTCTTAGACCCGCCTCGGAGGCGCAGTAGGTAGCGTACTTGGTAACTGCGTCAGTATTCCTAGGTTTGATACTGGACCGAGGTGAGTTGGCTTCTTTACCGGGCGAGAGAAAGGCTGCGAGTGCGCCGCCTTCTTTCGGATGAGAAGTAAAACCGAGGTCCCGTGTGTGGTGTACGATGGCATTTGAACGTAAAAGAACCCTATCCACTAGGCAATGGGTAGGTGAGGCCAAATTTCCAGGTGTGGAGGCTCGCCCCCACTCCCTCCCCGCATCTGGTGGAGATGGAGTGTCACAGCGAACAGTAGACCGATGAATAAATAAGCATAGAGGTTGCAGCTTTGGTCGGCAACCGGCTGTAGAAAAACACTGCCCAATATGTCACCCTTGTGTCCATTCAAAGGGACAAAATGAGTACCTGACCCTGCCATAAGCGGGAAAAGGGTTAGGAGTTGCATTGCTTGCTCCCCTGTTCTTAGATGTTTGTTTTTTTTTAGTAAGTTATATAAAACGTGGAATTTGCTCCTGTTTGCATTATTCCCCGTTTTTGTGTTTTCCCTACGTTTTTACCTGATTTGCCGTCTTCTTCTTCCCTCTCTGTGTCCCTTTTTGTTGTTTCCTGGGTTGGGGAAGGGGTGCGTGATGGTGAGCAGATGATCTAATGGAAGCGGGAAAGGGGGGATTGAAATGAAGAAAAAGAAATGAACGTTATCTTTGTGATATTGAATTTCATGAGTGTAGGGGGCAGATCGATAAAGGTGCTCCGAAACACTCCTTTTCTCCCTTCACCTCCCCCCCCCCCCTGTCCCATCTTTGGGGCTGTTTCTCAGATCATCCATTTGCTGCTACTCTTTCTTCTTCCACCGTCGTCTTATGTCTTCGAGCAAATTGTCTTGACAAGGATATAAACAAGGGCTAATCATTACCCACTTCAAGAACATGGGGGGATTAGGGCCATCAGACGAAGAAGTAGTCCCTTGGTGGAAAGCCCCGTTGTTCATTCTTTCTCCCCCCCGCTTCTCTCTCCTTGCCAACCGAAAATACAGTCCGGGTGCTAGGTAGTGTTACTTTTATGTCAGGAAAAAGGTTTTTTTTTCTTCAAATTAGTGTGGCTGTTGTAGTTTTCATGGTGACTCTTTCGTGGCTAAGGGTTAGCAAAACGGTCCTTTAAATTATACCCCGCCCCCCTCCCCTGCATGCACTCCTTCCTCTACCAGTTTCCCCTACGTCCAACTGTACACATTTTTTTCTTTTGCCCTTTCATGTAATCAACCCTGTAATTGTCCAATTTCAGAGCAGCTAAAATTGACATAAATTGAATTTCCGTCATCCATTCGTAGGCCCCCTCGCTTCTTCATATTCCTGCCCTTTCCCTCTCAAATTTTAATCCCATTTTTGTATGCTTTTTTTTTTAAAAAAAAAGGGCCCCTGGGATGAAAAGAAAATAGGGCGGACTTAGTCTTAATTTTTAGGAAATTCTGGCGTACCTCGGTACCTGAAAACTCGACCTGCCATAGACTTGGGAAAATGATAAGATAAAGCAAAAAGCAACTCCTAATAAGCAATCCTCGCTTATTGCAGGGTCGGGTACCCAAGGGCGATCATTCAAACTATTGGAGAGTGCTAACGAACCTGGAATCCCTGACATAGTAATAGAGGTGTGGGTCCAGTTTAGTACGACAACAATTTCTGACAATGGCAAGGGTCGGGTGTGAATGGACACAAGAGTGATATATTGGACAGTGTTTTTCCGCAGCCGGTTGCCGACCAAAGCTGCCACCCCTATGTTTATTTATCGTCTGTCTACTATTCGTTGGGGCACTCCATCACCTCCACCAGACGCCAGAAGGGAGTGGGGGGGCGAGCTCCTACGTTTAGGAATTGTGCCTCATCTACAATTGCATAGTAGAGAGAGTTGGTTCTTTGACGTGCAAATGCTATCGTACATCTCACGGGACCCGGGTTTTACTGCTCATCCGAAGAAAGGCGCACTCGGGGCGCCTCTCTCTCGCTCCCTAGATCTCTCGTCTGATCACTGAAGTTAAGCAACGTAACCCCAGTGAGTAGTACCATGGGTAGCAACCAGTGCCGGATTTACCACTAGGCTAAGTAGGCTGAAGCCTAGGGCCTCGACATTTAGCGGGCTTCAAAACTTAAGAAACGGGCCTCAAAATTGAAATAGCCTAGGGCCTCTCTAATATCTAAATCCGGCACTGGTAGCAACTTGGGAACAGACTCTGCATTAGAGCTATGCAGTGGATGGAGCTCTAATGGCCGTTGTAGGGAAAGAATCGGTAAAGAAGCTAACCCACCTCGGTCCAGTTTTGAACCTAGAACCACTGACTCAGTTACCGCACTGTTACGCTACCCACTGCGCCACCGAGGCGGGATCTAATGGAATTGCACATGCAAAGTGGAACAAAGAATGAATCAACGTTCTGTTTTGTATGCGCATGTGCGAAGTGTATTCCGTAATCATGCATTTTACAGAGGCGCGTGTTGGCCACGTGTTTTATAAGAGGTGGACGAGGGTTTCGCTTTGTGTCTCGGAATCTGTTTGTTGCTGCTAGCTTTTGAGGTTGTTATGATGCTGTTAAAATGTGTTATAATGGCTGGCTGAGTTATTTCGTGGTGCCGCCGCTCTAACGTCGTTTCTCCGCCTGTCCCTACTTTTAAGAAGTAGGATATATGGAATAAGACAATATGGAGATGGGCCTTTAGCCCTTAATGCCCGCCTCCTCCTCCTCCTGAGTGCAGTGATGTGTGTTGAAGGGAGTGATGAAATGTATCAGAGTCTAGGACTACGCTAGACAACCACATTTATGGATTTAGCCTCTTGTTAATGTGTGCTCCGACTGCCTTCTTTTGTATTGATTTTTTTTTTATTTCGGGAATTGATCTTCAAGAAAGGGCCTCCTTCTCGTCCTCACTGCAGGAGAAAGGGGGAAGGGATGGAAAAAACCCAAGATGCTGGTCACGTTAAGAAACGAGGTACCGTTTCTTGCAACTAACGGAGTAGATAAAGCTCTTCCCTTGGTGAACCATGCATGCTTCAGGCAAGCACCTGATATCCGTGCCTGTCTTCTCCACGATCCTCTGGATCCTCTGTTCTATCTCCTGATTTTTTGGAGATATTTGAAGTGGAGGAAGAGAGCTTTAGATGGGTGAGGAGTGCAAGTGATGGTCATCATCAGTTGGGTCTAGAAAACTTGGGATAGAAGAGGAAGGAATGAATATTGGTATTGAATTTAAGTAGTAATTGAGTGGGGACGGAAGTGCTCTCTCTCTCTCTCTTTCTGTACGAAAGACGGAAAAGGAGGAACAGAGTGTGGTCTATCCCACAAATTTCAATGTTTACCCTTTTTCCATTGCTGTCATTTTCTTCCCTCTGTTCTTGATGACAGGGTGCGGCTGGTGGCATTACCCTATTCCCCCGCCCCTCTCTGTGTGACTTGTGTCTCTCTAACACCCTCTGTCCCGTCCTCACTCTCCCTCTCATTCCTTCAAGATACTTCTTCTCCCCTTTCCACCAGCCCGGCCTCCCCCTTTTTCTTTCTTTCCCCTCGTCCATGATTTACTTTCGCTTCCTCCTCAGTCTTTTAATATTGTCCTTCCTCTAAAGTTTTGATAAGGCACTCTCCAAGCAATTTACGTTGTTGTTATCCCTAGGAAACAATTTCATTACATCTCTCTATGTTGCCTCTGTTTCTTTCAAGAGCTGGCAGAGTGTTATTCTTACAGATGCATCGGGCCGAGAAGGCGGCCTGCGGGCGTCTTGCTGAGTCAAGTTGCTGTGCACTTGACACCGCTGAAAAAATATATTCCGCCCTGTGATAGGCATCGAGAACATGTTGGGGAGCGTTGCGTTGGACACACCCGTTCTCGTCTGATCACTGAAGTTAAGCGACGCAACGCCAGGTAGTACTAGCATGGGTGACCACCCTGGGAACACTGGATACTGCTATTACCCAAAAAATCGTCACATCAGCGTAGTGTTTGTGTAGACTGCATTAGAACTACGCAGTGGACGGCGCTCTAATGACGTTTGTAGTTGAAGGGCCCTAAAATACTAACAAAACGCAACTCCTAACCATTTTGCCGCCTATGGAAGGGTCGGGTACCCATCTTGTCCCTCTGAATGGACACAAGGGTGATCTATTGGACATCGTTTTTTCGCAGCTGGTTGTCGACCAAAGCTGCAACTCCTATGCTTATTGATCGTCGGTCTACTATTGGTTGCGGGCTCACCTGAGAGCGGCGAATTGCGTTGGACACACCAGTTCTCGTCTGATCACTGAAGTTAAGCAGCGCAACCCCAGCTAGGAGTGACATGGGAGGGTGCTTGGGATAACTGGGTACTGTTAATACCCCAAAATCGTCGCATTAGTGTAGTGTCTGTGCAGTCTCTGCATAAGAACTGTGCTGTGGACGGGGCTCTAGTGACCTAGTAGTTGAAGGGCCCTAAAACACCAACAAACAACAACAAATGCGGGCTCACCACAGAGTTTCTACACTACTCGTTGCATAGTGGAGAGGGTTCTCTTAGGTGCAAATGGCATCGTGCATCACCTCAGGCGAAGGAAGGCGCACTCAGGGCTTCCTTCTCTCTCCTCCGAATGAATCCAACTCACCTCGGTCCAGTAGTGAACTTAGAACCACTGACTCAGTTACCAGACACGCTACCCACTGCGCCAGCGAGGCGGGTCTCCCTAAAACACTTACGAAATGGAAAAAAAAGGGGGGGAACATGTTGTCTTATCGTAATTTACGTACGCTTACGTGACTATCGCCTGCTTTTCTTTGTATAAGCTGTGTATCTTCGGAAGATAACATTTTTTGGACTGACCCCTCTCTATGTGGTTAGCGCATGCGCTCATTAGTAGCATCTCGCGTGTCATATCGAACGACTGCGAACAAGTTGGAACGCCGAGCACGAACACGCGCGCGCGCACGCGATTGATTTTTTTTCCCCGACGCGAACGTTGGTCGGTTCCATTTTGATGCTGGCTTGGGCTATTCGCGAGGATGTCGTCGACGACGTCGGCGTCATCGTCGTCGTCGTCTTGAGAGGCGTAGTGCATGCAACCTGTTGGCAGTTGCGGCAACGGCGGATTTTTAGCAGCTGGTGAAAGACGGCGCCGATCGTCGTCGGTGGCCGTCGTGGATGCCCAGAGACGCGACGGTTCCCTTCCCAAGCTGACTGATTTCCGGATTTATCTGCTGAGATTCAGTGACCTCCGCCACGTGTCCATCCATACGTCGCAGCGACACGAATTTGGCTGAAATTTCAGCCGGACGACATTATTTGAACTAGGAACTATTTGTGGCCTTGTGGCTGTTATGTGCTCGAATGGCGAGGATGAAGATAGTGACGATGATGATGAGGACGAGAACGACCGACGGTGTGCGAACCCTCGCCCATCGCCGCTTTGGAACTTGTGTGGTGTGAGCCTCATTGACCGTTGTGTCTAGTATTTCCCTTTCTCTATGTGTGTGTGTGCTTGTGTGTGTTGATGGTCAAGCGATGGGGAAAATGGCAAGGCTATTTCTGAATAAGAGAACACGAAACGATGAAAATATACGAAAGGTAACTTTTTGAGATCAAATGCCTTTATTTGATTCCTTGTCCAGAAATGATGTTTGTATAACGTTTTTGTTGTTGTAACCAGAGATGGTGGAGGTCGGTGGTTAACTGGATAGTATGGGAAGGGTGTGTCCGGTGTTGGGTAGGGTCTCTACTCGGAGAATAAAAAAAAATCAACATCCCTAAAATGGACATCATAAAAGACGGAAGTAGCTCTCGTTTCCTAGCATATTTTAGACGAGGTGACTCGTTGGTGTCTCCAGGGTGGTAGCGAGTTCCCTCCTCCCCCGTTCTCCTCGTCTGACCTAATATTTTCTTTCCTAGATACCTTTAGATTCGTTACTGATGTCCACCCCTCTCCCACTCATCCCCTCACTTGACGTATTTACTTAGAGGACCATTTAGCTGAGCTAGGATTTCCCCGGTGTTTGTTGTTTCAAGGCTGTGGTTGGCGAGCCTGTTGAGAGCTGTGAAAATATTGACACAACTCAGAACTACTCTGGCCCTTTTCTCATTTGTTTTTGTAATTCATTACTTAAAAGTTCCTGATGGAAATGCCTGGAAACTCCTTCCTCTCTGCCCTGGTCACTCTCAACGAGCCCAAGAAATTAATTTCTTCTTCTTCTTCATCTTGGAAATTAGTATGGTGACAGCCCCATCCCTGCTTTTCTTGATTAGGTGATGTTTCCATGGACTGACTACACACAATGAGCTGTTGTGGGTGGAGAAAGAGGGGGGGGGCGATTGACATTGTTCTGACTTGTGTGGGCGGGTCAGTTGAGAAAGCAGTGCACTTTTCTCTCTGGACTTCGCCTTTTGAACGTCTTTAATAAGAAGGTGACTAATAACCCTAGGGAACCCTTAGACACCATGCTTAAGAAGACTGTTGATAGGATTAGAGGCCAGTTGCAGGCAGGCAGAAAATGGGGTGGACTTTGACGATTAGGAGTTCACTATGGGGGGGGGGTCAAACGACAGAAAGGATGTTCCCAGAGTATATGACAAGTGAACGAGAGCAACAGCATCCCTCGTTGCCATGACATCGTGGTCGACCACACCGTTGTCTATATTGACCACCGGCTGAAATGAAATATAATCAAGTCGATTCCTGTATGTCCATGACGACATATTTCCGGGGATTTTCTTTATCTCCTCCCCCCCTCCTCCCGGGAAAGGGCAATGTCGTGCGTGGGTGAATGCCCCTTGTTTTATCCTCCCCAGCTGCTGCTGACCATATGCCAAAGAGAAAAGGTGGAAAGAGAATGGGGAATGGATTTTCCACAAAACACCATCTGAGATGACCAATGGTTAAGTAGTGGCGGAATCAATGGGTGATAAGAGACCCTTAACCCCTTCCTCCGACCCCTCCCACGTTCCATTTGGTGTCTCCCACCGCTACTCTATCCATCGCACGCATAATCGCCAACCCCTTTGGTCCCTCGTGGTGTTTGCTGTTTGATTTGCGTCGCCATCTGGTCGAAGACTGTCGTTGATGCTTTTGTCGGGACATGACGGAAGAGACCGCTCATCCGTCTGTCAGGCACCACCACCAGCGCCAATGGCACAGGCTATGAGCACATTCCTTTTTCTGCTTGTCGTTCTGAGAGATGGAGTTACTGAACGACCCCCCACCACCACCACTCTTAATAGTCCACTTTTTCTTCCTCCTTCCGCCCCTGTTCAGTCAGATCTCTTGTCTCGGCAGTTTGTACAGTTGTGCCTAATGTTAGCCCTCCCTCCTTCTCTCCCCTCATCCCTTTATCTTTCAATAAGTGTCCAATCGTCCTGTGACCATTGGTCCTTCTTCTCTCAGCCATTACATTTAGGATTGTGCCTCATCTGAACTTAATTGGCTGATAGGATTAGGACCTCTTAATGTCTCTACAAAATGAGTTGACTTGTTTGTTGAGAGGAAGGGAATAGGAGGTAAAAGGGGTTATTAACTTATAGGGGGGGGGTAGGGAAGGGGTGAATGATAAAGGCACTGCAAGAGTTCGACTGGTGTTGACAGCACCCTTAAAAGTAATTCACCCTTTTGTCTCTCTCTCGGCTCTGGATTAGGGTTTTTTATTTCGTTTTCTTCTCTTCCCTACTCGGTCTTTTATTTATTTTTTTCTTCAAATGCTTTATTTTGCTCCAAAATATTACTATTATTGTTGGCTAATTATATATTAAAAAGGGTTGGTATGTTGGTAGCGTGCGGGGGTGGACTATGTACTGAAGAGCGCTCGATGATCGCTCCCTTCCGCTTTCCGTCGCCACCCTTGTGGAATTCAGATGACATTTACTAACGTATGTGATGGAATCCAATTGGTAGCGAAGCGTTCAATAAGCGCATGCGTGGAATTGTTGTCCTGACAACGGTGGCATTTTTCGGCACCGTACCTAAAGAAGCCGTATACGTTAATGCGGCAGAAAATGTTTTTCCGAATATTCATCTCTCCCTCCACACCCTCGCCCCCCCCTCAGTGCCATTTTCAGGGCTAAGCTGGACCTGGATCCTCCCTTCCACCCGTACCCTCATTATCCTCTGCAATTGTCTCTGTATCTTACTCAGCCCTCAGGCTTGCCATATCTTACTTTAGGACATGTCGTTTCTGTACAACAGCAACTCGCAACCCTTTTCCGGC
Organism: Trigoniulus corallinus; assembly: GCA_013389805.1. NCBI lineage: Eukaryota > Metazoa > Arthropoda > Diplopoda > Spirobolida > Trigoniulidae > Trigoniulus > Trigoniulus corallinus. The sequence goes on along the minus strand of JAAFCE010001963.1, from coordinate 425,670 downwards.
CCATGGCAGGGTCGGATACCCCTCTTGTAACTCTCAATGGACACAAGGGCGATTTATTGGACGGTGTTTTTTTCACAGCCGTCCAAAGCCGTGCAACCCCTCTATGCTTATTTATTGTCTGGTCATCTCCTGTTGGTTGGGGCACTCCACCGAGCTTTTTAACCTGGGAACTTGGCCTCATCTACCCGTTGCAACTCCTGAGCCTTTTCCTGCCGACGGCAGGGTCGAGTACCCCTCTTAACCCTCTGAATGTACCCAAGGGTGATCTATTGGACGGTGTTTTTCCTCAGCCGGCTGCCGACCACACCTGCAACTCCTATGCTTATTTATCGTCGACATACTGTTGTTGGTTGGGGCACTCTACTGACGCCAGGGAGGGAGCTCCAACACCTGGAAATTTCGTCCCATCTAACAGTTGCATAGTTAAATCCCGCCTCGGTGGCGCAGTGGGTAGTGTGCTCGGTAACTGCGACAGTGGTTCTAGGTTCGATACTGGACCGAGGTGGGTTGCCTTCTTGCGGGCGAGAGAGAGAGGCCCCGAGTGCACTTTCCTTCGGATGAGAATGGAAATCGAGGTCCCGTGTGGTGTACGATGACATTAGCACGTCAAGGAATCCTCCCTACTATGCAACGGGAAGATGAGGTAGAGTTCCTAGGTGTAGGAGCTCGCCCCCACTCCCTCCTGGTGTCTTGCGTTGTTGTTGTTGTTTGTTGGTGTTTTAGGGCCCATCAATACAAGGTCATTAGAGCCCCCGTTCACAGTGTAGTTCTTATGCAGAAACTGCACAGACACTACACTAATGCGACGATTTTTGGATATTAGCGGTACCCAGTTTTCCCAAGCGGCCACCCATGTCGGTACTAGCTGCGGTTGCGCTGCTTAACTTGAGTGATCAGACGAGAACTGGTGGGTCTCCATCGCAATTCGCCGCTTGCCTGACGTCTTGTGGAGGCGAACAGTAGACCGACGGTAAATACGCATAGGGGTTGCAGCTTTGGTCGGCAACCGGCTGCGGGAAAACACCATCGTACACCACACGGCACGGGACCTTGGTTTTACTTGTCAGAGGAAAGAAGGAGCACTCGAGGCCTCTTTCTCTCGCCCGAATGAAGCCAACCCAACTCGGTCTAGTATCGAACCTAGAACCATTGACACAGTTACCGAGCACGCTACCCACTGCATCACCGAAGCGGGGGTTGTCAGTTTTGTACATGAAGTTCTATTTTCTTTTGGTTAGTGCAACGATGACATGCATCGATTTCAATATCCCGGAAGCGACAAGATTCCAAGGCTCTTCTTCAGGGAGTTCCGAAATATTATCATGTTGAGGTTGATGTTGTTTTCGCGTGACGATGATAATAATGTCGTTGATCGATTCCTCTTTCTTGTTGGAAGTGACGATTTAGCGACGTGGAAGACATTGTTTAGCGTCACCTGTGCGACCTTTCAGCCGGCGCTGTTTCAGCTGCCATTTTATAGTATTTCGGGTTAGCACCCTATATTTTCATTTCTTTGATCGTCCCTCCACCCCTCTGTTAGTCTCTCTCTCACTTACCTCTTAGTGAATTGTTGCGTAAAACTACATTTTTTGGGCTCCACTTTTATTTCGGTAATAGAACGTGAATATGGCGGCTGATTAGAATATCGACCGGAGGCTGCCATTTTAATAGAACTTCCTTCCGTTCTGCACTTCCTGTTGTTTTGGTGGTTCCATTCTGGGTATCGCTGACATTTCTTAAAATGATGACGATAATAATATAAAAATAATTAGTCGTTATGTGAGAAGATTTAAAAATATCTCTTGTTACTCTACTTATTTTTTAAGGCATCTAATTTTTTTTTTTAAATTTATAAAAGGGATACGACCACACATCGTGTGGTAGAAAGGGAGGGGTGCCGGCGCCCGCTCTCCACCTTTAGAGGGAGGAAGTACATCAGCTTTTTCAATTAATCCCCGGTTATTGTCACTTTATGAAATCTAAGCTGAATTAGTCCGTAATTTGTACGACGACGGAGGGTGTGTGGTCCCCCACCGTATTTTTTGGCATCTTAATCCCGCCTCGCAGGCGCAGTGGGTAGCGTGCTCGGTAACTGCGTCAGTGGTTCAAGGTTCGATACTGGACCGAATGGGTTGGCTTCTCTACCACGCGAGAGAGAGAGAGAGAGAGGTCACTGGGGTGCCCCCAGTCAGAGCATGTTCATTGGACCCACAGACCCGACCCTGTCACAGGCGGGATAAGGGTATGACGATGATGAATTCAGTACCTTTAATAAACAGTGTGCCGTTTATTAGAGGGCGCTCTTTATTATTTTTTTCCACCTTGAAGGTGCACCGGTTATTGGAGGGCGCTGTTAATTAGAATAAATACGGTATGCACCTCGACGAACCCTCTGTACTATGCCACGAGTAGCCGAGGCCAGATTCCCAGGTGGAGGTGCGTTAGATACACCAGTTCTCGTCTAATCACTGAAGTTAAGCAACGCAACTTCGGCAAATACTAACATGGGTGGCCGCTTTGGAAAACTGGGTACCGTTAATACCCAAAAATCGTCGCATTAGTGTAGTGTCTGTGCAGACTCTGCATTAGAACTACGGCTCTAATGACCTTGGAGTTGAAAGCCCCTAAAACACCAACGAAACGCAACTCCTAACCTTTTCCCCGTCTATGGCAGGGTTAGGTACCCATCTTGTCCCTCTGAGTGGACACAAGGCCCCAAGGTGGCCGCTTGGGAAAACTGGGTACTTCTCTAATACGCAATAATCGTCGCATTAGTGTAGTGTCTGTGCAGTCTCTGCACTAGAACTATGCAGGGGAAATGGCTCTAATGACCTTTTAGCTGAAGGGTCCTAAGACGCCAAAGAAACAAAAAGCCATCGTACACTACGCGGGACCTCGGTTTTACTTCTCATTCGAAGGAAGGCGCACTCTGGGCCCCCCATCTCTCTCTCCCTCTCTCTCTCGGTACAGTTTTAAACCTAGAACCATTGACGGGAGCGGCGAATTGCGTTGGACACACCAGTTCTCGTCTGATCACTGATATTAAGCAGCGCAACCCCAGTTAGTACTGACATGGGTGGCCGCTTGGGAAAACTGGGTACTGCTAATACCCAAAAGCCGTCGTATTAGTGTAGTGTATGTGCAGTCTCTGCATAAGAACTATGCTGTGGATGGGGCTCTAATGACCTTGTAGTTGAAGGGCCCTGAAACGCCATCAAATAAACAATAGAACCACTGACGCAGTTACAGAGCACATTACCCACTGCACCACCTAGGCGGAAACCCTAAAACAACAACGAAACTAGAAAAAGGGGAAGGGGGGGGGGCATGTCTTGTAATTTGCGAACGCTACCGGGAAAAGGGTTTTGTATATCGTCTATCGCCTTACCGCTAGTAACGGTTTCTTGCTGTTCTCCTCGTCGCTCTCTTTTCTGCGCGTATAGCCTTCAGGTCTGGTTTTATCATGAGTTGGAATTGGATACGAGCCTGGAATGTTAATGAGATGAACTGAAGAAGCACCGACACCCTCCACATCCCCCCAATTGACTCCTCAGTTGAGACAATTCGCCGTTGCTCTTTCTTCAAGATCTTATTCGAGGCTGAATGGTTGATGCATTTAATTATTTTGCCTCTCAATTGTGGATGAGGCGCACGCGCCATGCGTCAATCAAGATGGACCGGAAGAGAGGGATCCTGTCTTTACTGACCTTCTCGGCTTCCTGCCCCCTTCTCTCTCCCCCTCTCTCCCTACATAATTGCTGGCGTGATTGATGACTTTGTAAACTTCACTTTACTGGTCATTCTCTCTCCGTGGGCCGAAATGACCTTTAATACCTGAATGAATAGCCGCTTAGGCACACGTAACTGCGACCTGGGTGACCACCTGGACGCACATTGTCCAGCTTTAACTGCTGCCCGTTTCAGTCCAGTGATTGTCTCATAAGGTTGTACTGCAGGCCGAAAAGCGGAAGTCGCTAACCTTTGTTGCTTTCCAGGCTTATCCTTGTCCGGGCTGGTTGGTTCATTGGTGTTTTAAGGGCCCTTCAACTACAAAGTCATTAGAGTCCCGTCCACTGCGTAGTTCTTATGCAGAGACACTACACTAATGCGACGATTTTTTTGGGTATTAGCGGTACCCAGTTTTCCCAAGCGGCCACCCACGTCATTGCTAGCTGAGGTTGCGTTGCTTAACTTCAGCGATCGGACAAGAACTGGAGAACTGGTGTGTCCAATGTAATAAGCCGCTCCCGCCTTGTCCGGGGTTCTTCCAACTGCATTTAGGTATCACTTTCTGAGATGTCACTCTGCTGTGTTGAGGGTGTACTTACTCTGTAAGGGGGACATCCCCCCTCCTTTAGAGCCATCTTTCCGGCGGGGTGGGTACTTAAATAAGACCTAAGATTATAAGAATATTGAGGACGAGTATGTTGCTGGAAAATTTAGGAAGGGAGAGGGGAACTCCGTGGCACAGCGACGGGATTTACGAGATATCACTGGGAAGCCCCTAAAATGTATTTCTCATTCAAAGCCGGCCCCCCTTCCCCCCCCCCCCCCCCACATTCCTTCCCCTCCCTTTTTCCTTCTGTGAATTTTTTTTTTCTTACTTAACACTTTTCTTAGTTGCCCCTAAGAGATGTTGCCGTTTAATGGTGCCTAGTGATGATGAGGGGGTGGAGGATCAAAGACGCGACAGAGATACCAGTTTCTTGTCTTTATAGTCTCTCCAACCCCTCAAATCTGCTTCCCCCTTAATTATAGTGTTTTTGCAGTATAATATGTGTCATATTTTAAAAACTCTGATCTAGAAAAAAACCGCTATTATCCCCACTCGATTTTTTATTTATTTCTGGTGGTTGAACACTCGTAATAATAACCCCTTAAAGTCTCTCGTTCTTAATCCTTCTTCTCTTCTCCCCTTTTCTTGTCATCTATCCCCGTCTTGTTGTTGCAATCTTAAGTTTTTTTCCCCCTAACCATAAGTCTCTCTCTAAGATATGATCTGATGTAGAGGAGATATTTTTTATATGGAGTGAAGATGGAGTCCTGAAATCCTGGCGCAGTGGGTAGTGTGCTCAGTAACTGCGTCAGTAGTTCTAGGTTCGATACTGGATTCGAAGGGGGTTGGTTGGCTTCTTTCGACCGAGGAGATGCCCAGAGTGCGCCTTCCTTCGACTGAGAGGTAAAAACGAAAGTCCTATGTTGTGTACGATGGCATTTGAACCTAAAAGAACCCTCTCTACTATTGTTGTTGTTTGTTGGTGTTATAGGGCCCTTCAACTACAAAGGTCATTAGAGCCCCGTCCACAGCATAGTTCTTATGCAGAAACTGCACGGACACTACACTAATGCGACGATTTTTGGGTATTAGCAGTACCCAGTTTTCCCAAGCGGCCACCCATGTCAGTACTAGCTGGGGTTGTGCTGCTTAACTTCAGTGATCAGGCGAGAACTCGTCAGGGGGGTTGAGCTATTGGCAGCGATTGGAAACGTAATTTTCATTTGTCAGTGTCACCCCCCCCCCCCTGGATCAGCCCATGTTCCCAGGTGTAGGAGCTTGGGGGAGTGCCCCAACCAACAGTACACCGACGATAACAAACCATAGGAGTTGCAGCTTTGGTCGGTAACCGGCTGCGGAAAAACACTGTCCAATAGATCAGCCTTGTGTTCGTTCTGAAGGACAAGAGGGGTACCCGACCGTGACATAGGCGGGAAAAGGGTTAGGAGTTGCTTTGAAGATGGAATCTTGATGTCTTCAAGTTTCAACTGTACCGCAGTGTCCTTTAGGTACCACCACCCTCGTCCCGTTGTGTCCACTGTTCTGATTAAGGGTTTGTTTTGAAATGTATTTGTTTGTTTGTGTTTAAGGTCCCGTCAACTACAAGGTCATTAGAGACCCGTCCACCGCATAGTTCTAATGAATAGACTGCACAGACACTACCCTAATGCGACGATTATTGGATATTAGCAGTACCCAGTTTTCCCGACGGACCACCCATGTCAGTACTAGCTGGGCTTGCGTTGCTTAACTTCAGTGATCAGACGAGAACTGGTGTGTCCAACGCAATTCGCCGCTCCTTTGAAATGTAATCCGATAAGCATTCATCTTTGCGGAATTATTAAGGATAGGGGGTCTTCGTATCGTTCTTGGGGGTGAGGGACATCAGGGGAAAAGTGAGATGGGGGAGGAGCTCGTTAGATCCGTTACAGGAATGGAGGTGGTTGGAAGCACCCGGGGCAGGGGGAGACTAATGCAGACGTGGGAACAGGTTGTCAGTAAGGATGTGGTAGTGTGTGGGGTGGATGGGGATCTTGTGGGAGATAGGCGGGAGCGGAGGGCTAGAACTCGCAGATCCGACCCTGCCACAGGCGGTATAAGGGTGATGATGAAAATGCAGTAGACTGGTGTGATGTTGGAAATGAGGTGGATGTAGTATTTGAATAGTCCTCTCACGTGGAATGTTAAGGCGCCCTGACGTCATGGTTGTCTCAAGTGATCTTTTTCTTTCTTATTTTCTATCGCAATGTGGCGGTTTTTTTAATTTTGACCGTTGGTCTCTTAATTCGCCTTTCATTTTAATGAGACAAGGGTGTTGACCGTTAAATATTGTATCAATTGGTCAACTTGCGTGCAGTTCACCGTTGTTTGTAGTGTTTGCCGTGCTACAGGCGCGAGGAAGGCCAACGCACGCTAGAGACGACGACGCGACGTGTCGAATTTCGCGACTAAACCTGCTGACCACTTCGTTTCACCCCTTCGATCACGCCTCCTTTTATTTCAACCTTGGTCCTGTCATCGCCTAATTTTCTGTGTAGAATTTTGGTAGAGTCAGGGATCTCGCCTCGGTGGCGCAGTGAGTAGCGTGCTTGGTAACTGCACCATTGGTTTTAGGTTCAATACTGGATCGAGGTGGGTCGGTTTCTTTTGGAGGAGGAGATGCCCTGAGTGCGATTTCCTTCGGATGAGAAGTAAATCCGAGGTCCCGTGTGGTGTACAATGGCATTTGGACATAAAAGTACCCTTTGGTTGGGAACCCTCGGTGGAGTAACCCCAACCAACAGTAGGTCGGCGATAAATGGGCGTAGGGGTTGCGGCTTTGGTCGGCAACCGGCTGCGGAAGAGCACTGTCCGATAGATCACCCTTGTGTCCATCACTAATTCTTGTCTGGTTACTGAAGCTAAGCAACACAACCCCAGTTAGTACTAACATGAGTGACCCCTTGGGAACACAGGGTACCGCTAATACCCAAAAATCGTCGCATTATTGTCCTGTCTGTGCAGTCTCTGCATTAGAACTACGCAGTGGACGGGGCTCTAATGACCTTTGTAGTGGAAGGGCCCTAAAACACCAACAAATTAATCAATCAACCCCAGTGTCAGTTCCGTGGGACAAGATGGGTACCGAACCCTGCCATAGGCGGGGAAAACGAGTTAGGAGTTGCTTTAATTTTGGTAAGAGTAAGGGTTGTTTGATGGGGTGAAAATGGACGACAGCTGCATGCATAGGTCCAGTTAGGAGGAGGAAAAGGAAGTGGAAGAGGAGTTGTGATGGGTTAAATCATTATTATTTGGGGATGGTTTCTGTGACCAGTTAATGTGTTGGCAGTATTGACAGGATTGATTAAGAGGATTGACCCCGTCGTTTTAATGGGACGTTAGAAGGGACGTGTCCATTTGGTGAGTTGTTGTTGTTGTGTCCGTTGTCTCGAGAGATCCGTCTGACAGACTACTGCTGATGACTGTCTTCTCGATTTTCTTCTCATTGCTTCTTTTTTCTGCCCTCTGATTTAATTTTTTTGCTTCCCCCCTAACAACAGCGCCTTAGTCCGACTCCTTGCCCCCCCCCCCCCTGCTACCCCTTGGATACATTTTCAAGCTCATTTTCGAGCCAATCAATTGTTGATTGTATTTATTGCTTGGGTGTGCGTCATCCTGATAAATCTTCGCCGAACTTTCCCCTCCATCTTCTTCCTCTTTCCTTGTCTTTCCCCCTTTTTCTTACCCTTAAGGGGGGGAGGGACTAACTGCAGTTCCGGAATGGCTGTGAAATGGGAATTAACATAACTAAGAAACCGACAGAGCTTGAAGGGGCTGACTGTCCCACTCGTGGATGCGCTTACCCTCTCTCTCTCTGTCTGCCCTAAGAGAACAATAAATATGCAATTTGGGTCCATTGTAAATTCCGAAAGGGGACTCTTGCCCCCCCAGAATATTTTTAAAGAAGACGAGAACAAAAAAAAAATACGCAAAGGTCCTTGAGGTTCTAAAGCAGGGGTAGGGAATCTACGACTTTTTTGCCGTCAAAGCGGACGGAACCTACAGACTCTTGTCCCCCAGAATATTTTTTAAAGAAGATGAGAACAAAAAAAAATACGCAAAGGTCCTTGAGGGTCTAAAGCAGGAGTAGGGAACCTACGGCCTTTTTGCTACTGTACTAGCCCTAGCCGCAGATAAATGAATGCAGCCTTCAAAAATGTAAAGATTCCCCACCCCTGGTCTAAAGGTTCCTGCGGGAAGAGTGGTGGTGTCGATTGTATAATGAGTAAGGGCCTCATCGATTGTCTTGAGTGAAGGCAAGAGTGGTTTTTGAAGGAAGGGTACTCATCACCTCTCTTGGTCCCCTCTCGTTCTACTTTCACTTTGATTCATCTTAGCCCCCCCCTCCCCCAACCTCCGTAATGAAGTCAGTGGATTGTCTTCTCGGGCCTCTAGAAAAAAAGTGGTGGACCTTTGGATTAGGAAGAGGAGAAGGGATTCAAAGTCTCCTGTCGATTAGTGGTATTTCATAAAGATTAAGGTGGGGAAAGGGAGTCAAATATCTTTAAGAAAAGGGCTTAGAGAAGGAGGTAGTTGGAGGGAACTGGACCAAATAATTGGACCAAGATGAAATTTCAAATGAAGGCGTAAAGCAAACAAGGGGAAAATGGGTCTTCAAATGACTTTTTGATGAGGATATGTTGGGTGAGGGGAAGGGGAAACCCCCTCCTGACAGATTTTTTCCCCCTCGCGGGACGTCAAAGCGGACGAAATCGATTGAGAGGCGTCGTGGCGACTGTAAGGGGAAAGTGGTGGAGGGTCCGCCCTGATGTCTGACTTGTGGATGGGGATGAACATGTGGTGATGAGCTGTGCAGAGGTGGAAACCAAGGATAATATGAAATGCAAATGAACAGCACCGGGCTATTGTATCTGTGGCTTGGACACTTTGAAGGAGGAGCCCTTCTTTCAGCCAACTCTCAAACATTGCTCATCTTCAGACACTTTCAACCTGTTATGAATTTCATTTACAGTATGTTGATAAAAAAAAAAGACACCCGAAACATGCACAGGCCCCCTTCACCACCATTTTCTTTTCAAAATGTGAACGCAGTCATCTGCTGTGGCTGCAGTTCAGAAGGTAGGTGGATCCATTTGAATTTGAGCTCAACTGTATCACTGCTTGTAGCGCCGCTATGTGTCTACATCGCGAAGTAGTAGTTGGTAACCGCACTGTCAGATGGCGTTAGGCGTCGACAAACACGTTCCTAGACAAAGCGTTAGTTGCGCTTGTAGCACTCTTCCCAAGCTCAGTATATCGGGTGTCATTTTCACATCCTGGTTCTAACAGATGTGATCCCGCCTCGGTAGTGTAGTTGGTAGCGTGCTCTACTTCATCGGGCAAGAGAGAGAGAGAGAGACCCCGAGTGCGAATCCCTTCCAGGGCCGGCGCTATATTTTGCGTGGCCCTTCTATCAATAGGTTCATTAATCCGAATGCGCGGGCCCCTGTGCCGTCACCCTGTTCGCCACTCATTACGCCGGCCCTGATCCCTTCGGAGGAGAAGTAAAACCGAGGTTCAGTGTGGTGTACAATGGTATTTGCACGTCAAAGACCCCTCGCTAGTTTGCAGGCCCGGCTCGTGAGTTTCAGACGTCCTAGGCAAGTGGGTCCATCGCCGCCGCCCCCATTAAATTTAATGCAGTTCTAAATTGTCCCCCACGTTCTTGGCATTTGTCCCATTGCTAGGACTGCCACAAGGCGCCTTGAGAAATCCAACATTTAGAAAAGGCCCCACCAATCAGAGAAGTTTGGGAACCCCAGACTATGAACATTTTATATGACCGATAGATTGCATGGCAAGAAAGTACCTCTGACATTAATCGCCCAGGTTTGCCTGCCCCATCAGCCGCCTGTGCTAGTATGTAACGGGTAGCAAAGCCAGGCAACTCCTAACCCTTTTCCCCGCCTATAGCAGAGTTGGGTACCCATCTTGCCCCCCTGAATGGACACGTCATCATCATACCCTTAGAGCCTGCGGGTTCTGGCCTTTCACTCCCACCAGGTCCCCGTCCATCACACACACACACTACCATATCCTTACGGACAGCCTGCTCCGACGTCTGCTTCGGTCTCCCCCTGCCCCCGATGCTTTCAACCACCTACATTCCTGAAATGGACCTAATGAGCTCATCTTCCCCTCTTCTCATTACGTGTCCGTACCACCTCAACTTAGTCTCCCTGATTCTTTCCGCGATGTCCCCCACCCCAGGCTGCCCCTAATATACTCACTCCACTCACGTACCGCAGCACGCAGGACGCAGCACACAGGACTCCTATCACGCAGGACTCCACTCGCCTGTCTCCACTTCAACCATCCCCCATTGATTCTATGGGTGCCATTCGAATCTAGTCCCCCTGAACGGACACGAGGGTGATATATTGGACACTTCACGTGAATCTAATTTCCACCTGAGGTTATTTAGTACTTAGAGGCTTGTTTGTTGCCGGAAGTACCTCGCCGAGAATCGAACCTGCAATGCACCAAAACGAGTTAAATCGATTTGTATCAATACTTGGCTTGCTCCTGAGTATTCACAGAGGTTGTTGAAGGAAGGGTTAGTGCCCAATTACAAAGGTAACGAGGATAAATATCAGACCACCTCGCCACTCAGTTTTTTGCCCTTCCTGCGCCCGCCCCAGGCTTTTATTTCCCAGAATTACTCATAAGCAATGATTTTATATGACACTGAGAGAGAGAGGCATCATTATTATTATGATTGTTTGCCTGCAAGCAATTCGTTCTTCCGGTTGCACCTGCCGCTGGAGTTGTCTCTTCACCTTTCCTTTTCCGGTTCAGTCCTATCCTGGGCCTGATGTCGGACGGGCTAACCTTCGAATAGCCCTTTGGCTCTGTTTTTTTTTCCGCTCCAAAAAGACAATAATTTCCGTTTCCAAGCACATATAGTCCCTTCTTTTATCATTGTAATGAAGGGTTTTTGTTTCAGACCGGAAATGAGGGGAGATGGGTGACGTCGGCAACAATGGAGGTTGGTAACACCCATCCCCCTTTAGTCGAACAATTGGCATCAGGAACAGGACGTTTGGAAGAGGGGAAGGGGAGGAGAAAAGGAGGGGTTAGAACCCTGTTTCATCAACTGACTGCCGCTTGACTGTTTTTCGGTGCAGCATCTGGCTCCTGTGCGCAGAAGAGGTCATAAAACACAGTCTTCTTCATGTTCAGGAGGGAGAGAGGGGAGGGGGTAAGAAGGGGGAGCACCACGAAAGCCAAGGAGCGAGAAAAAAAACGAGGAGTTGGGAGAGCTGAATATTTATAGGTACCTTGAGCACCACTCCCGCCCCCCAAAAAAATGACCTGGACCACGCATTTTCGATGTGCAAGAAAACGCATTTAACTGTTTCTGCTGAACTTGACGGATGACCCTTGTTTTCAGGCGTGGGGTAAACCTTTTATTGTGAGGGGGGAATGGGCGGAGAGTTCTGTGTATTTTGAAACCCAGGGACCTTGGGAGGGGGCAAAGAAGGCTGTCCCACACGGGAACTGCTGCTGTCCCGTAAAGATATTGTATCTGAATGAAATGGTACGTGTGTAAAAGTTAAGGGAAGGGGAGGAAGACCCATTTTCCCCCTCTACTTCCTCTTGAAAAGGGGGTTACCTGCAATTCAGGTTTTAAAGGATACATGTAGGGCTTTCCCTTAGGGGCGTGGGGAAGGGGGGGGCGAAAGATAGGATAGGGAATAGGTGAAAAAAAAGGAGCAAGAGGTTGGTGTGCTACCTTCACAGTAGTGAATAACCTTTGATGATGCCCCTGTTAGGGGGAACAAAATCTCTTCTCGTATGGGACACTACTACTACTACTACTGAAGTGTTTTGGACACTTTTTTTCTCTCAACCCTTTCAAACGGCGTCTTAAGGAACTAGTCCAAAGTGTGGTTGACCAACAACTGGACAATGACAGATTAAAAGGGGGAGGGGGTACTGTTGTTTTTTTTTAAGGTTCTTGTTATTTTTTTTCCGGTTTCTTCTTATTCTTCCTTAAGCGGATGAGGGGGGGGGGTTGAGGTGGGTTAAATGGAGGTGAGGGTAAATAGGACCGAGGGTGTGCGCTATCCTTACTCATCCCACCCTTTTAGGTGTCGCGCGCGCGTTAAAAATTATTTATTTGGTTTTGTTTTCTTGGGAATTTGGCCAAAATTTTAGGGAGATGAACTTTTTCGACAGTCGACTCAACAGCTGCTCTTATTCGGGACTTCCGAAAATAGCATCTTGAGGGGATTGGAGAGGAGAGACAGAAGAAAGAGGTGGGGAAGAGGAAAAGGAGTCTTGTGTTGTGCCCCGCGAGGCGTTTTTTTTTTAGGGGAAAGAACTTTTTGGGGCCGGAGAAAGAGAGTTTTTTGTCATGTTTATGTCCCGATACATTGCAACTCAGATGTTTGGATCTGCTGTTAAGGGGAGAGGGTTTTTTTTTTTTACTTAGGAGCGATAGTTAACTGGGATGTTGTATGGATATACTTCTGTCTCCCTTCCTTGTGGACCCCTCGCTCTGTTCCCCTCCATCCCACTTCGTCTTGTTGTTTCTTGAGACTTTCGGACTTGTCTTTCATCTGCTCTTCATCATCTTCCTGATCATCGTTTTCATTTCAGTTTTCACACTTTTCACTTTGAAATGTATATTTTTATAAGCATGCTCGTTGAATGAACTACCCGTTAGAGGGCGGTTCATCTGCATTGCCGCCGCGGCTAATCGGCTAGCCGCTAGCCGCGGCTGGCTGTTGTATCCCATGGTGGGCGCTGACTTGCGATGTACTTCGAAAGCGACTGTATTGCGTTGGACACACCAGTTCTCATCTGATCACTGAAGTTATGCAACGCAACCCCAGCTAGTACTAACATGGGTGGCCGCTGGGGAACACAGGGTACCGCTAATACCCTAAAATCGTCGCATTAGTGTAGTGTTTGTGCAGTCCAGTGGCGTACCGAGCGGCGGGCGGAGGGGGGCAGATGTCCCCTAGCCCAGAAAGGGGGCGCAAAAATGCGCTAAATATTAATTCACATTAAGTTTAGCGGGTGCCAGATGGCGCAGATTTCGGTCTTTGTCCCCGGGCGCAGAATACCCTCGGTACGCCGCAGTCTCTGCATTAGAACTAGGCAGTGGACGGGGCTCTAATGACCGTTGTAGTTGAATGGCCCTAAAACACCAACGAAACAAAAGCTGATGTCCTTCTCAGGAATTGAACCAGGAAACTGGGTGGCCGCTGGGGGACACTGGGTATCGCTAATACCCAGAAATCGTCGCATTAGCGTAGTGAGCCTGGAAACTGTAAAAGATTAGTTATTTAACCGTTGGAATGACCGCTATCTCTATAGTAATGGCTACTAGCATGGCCATCCCTGCAATGTCCATCCGCTTCACTAAAATTTAATCACTCAAAACGAAATGTCCCATTTAAGGATAGCAGCATCCGAAATGGGAATTGAAAGTGAATTGACTCTCTACTCCTTACCTTTCTCTTAGTAGAGCCTCATTTTATATTTGCAGACAGTGTTGGACAGCGAAATGTCAGGGATGAACACCCAGGTCACAGTCTCTCCCCCATCCACCGTCACCCTCCCCAAATGGGATGCTATAGTCCACTGTGGAAAATGGTTAGAATTTACTCAATACACGGACCCAGATGAACGTAGCCAGTGTGGTAATGTGAACGGGGTGGGCATTGTTACTCTAAATACGGAAGGGTTTGAGAGGGGAAGGTCAAAATTTTGACAAAAGTTGAGGTCTGCCTTTGTCAGTCCCGAAAATAAAAAGTTTCCTGTGTGAGGGATGGGACTCTAAGACCAGGGGAGGAGAAAGAAGAAGAAAAAAATTGTTTATTATTTGAAAATTTCTTTTCTTGAAGATGAAGGAGGATCCAGATGAGGTGTGCTGAAATGCGGTGAATTGGGGGAGAGGGGGAGGGTACAGTGAATTATGGCCCGTTTCAGAATGGTGCTATAAAAGAGAGTTTTAGCATACGCCCAACAACAGTGAAGGTAAACCCTGAACTCTTCTCCTTCCCCTCCCTCCGTCCTCTAACCTTTTAAAAACTGACCCATGGAAAGATTTCAGAGAGATGACTTAGTCCTTCTAACGGCTATGGTAGAGGGTGTAACTCCCTAACTTTGGGGTCACTCAACGCTCAACAACGAAGGTGTTCTCCTTTTCATCCATTTTAGGTGGGAAGAAAAATTGCGTACCATCCTTGGTCCCATCTTTAGTTTGCCCGCATAAAAAAAAAACAGGTTGTGGGCGTTTCTGAGGTCAAAGGCCATGCTCATGAATCCTGTGGCTTAGAAACTGCCGAATGAGGTCGCTCTCCCCCTCTCCTCATCCTGACAGCATGAGGTGGGACGTTTGTTTAATTGGCGATGGCAGTGACTCGTGCCCCTCCCCCCTCTTCTCCCCCTTTCCATTCCTCTCATTTCCAGAGATGGACACACGTGAGGCTGGTGATGGACTCAGACAGGAGTGCGAGGAAACTAGTGCGTGGGGATGGGAGGAGGAATGACAGGCAGAAAGATGGCACGAGCCCAGAAGAGGAAGGGAAGAGGGGGGGACCACGAAGAGGGTGAGTGAGAGGCGCTTGGCTCCGCGCCAGAGGAAAGCCTACGGCGCAACGAACGCTTGAAGGCCGTCGTCTCATTGTCAGCCGTGATACGGAACCGAGCGAGTGTTGCGTGCTCGTGGCTGCTGTGTAACGGCAGCCGTCGGTAGACGCGCACGGGATGGTGTTGACGGTGAAGCTTCAGTTATCGCTCGTGGTAGCAGCAGCTGTAGCAGAGGTGGTAGGGTCAGCGTCCAGGTGACTACGGTCAGTCAGCATATCAGTGGGCGTGTCACCACCGATTCGCTCCGAGTACACGTGCTCGTCACGCGACTGAGTTCTATCCATCGCACGAGAGGGGGGGTGTCACACGTGGTGTGTTCTGTTCAACGCACGAGAGAGGTTGACTTGCACGTGATTCGTTCTTATTCTCGAATGAATAGTGTGTGACGGTAATTTTTACACCGCGGTGGTGGGATCGAATCCCAGGTGTGTTGTGTGTGATCTGGGGTAAAAAAAGATGGCTTGTTTGCGAGCCGATAAAGAAACAACTAAGGATTGCCATATGACGGCAGCTCCAACTGGAGGAAGCGGTGGTGTGTGTGCTAACGGTAACGCGACACCCGATCAACCTTCCATAGTTCAGGTAATGTTTAATCCTTCATCTCTGTCCTATCGGGCCTACTTACCTCCTCTTCTGGAAGACCAAATAACCAATCAACCAGTGGCCACTCCACCACCACCACCCCTCTCCCCACCTGGAAGTGACTCTGCTTTTCTGCGAAAGCCTCGAGGTGGTCTTGTTCGATTGTAATCGTCATACCTTCTCCCGCGAATTGATGAATTATGCAACAGCAACAATTCAAGGCCGTGGTAGTTGCGTGATGCCATGGTGCACCATAAGACGTCCCATCGACGGAATTTCAACGCGCGAGCGGGGAAGGGGGCCTGTTTTCCACTGTTGACTTTTGAGTCCCCCCTTATTTCGAGCTCTGACTTCTTTTTCTCGAATTTATTCGGCTTTTCTTCTCCATGACGCACCTCCTTTCGCCCTGACCTCGTTTTACCTCTTCTTTTCGGTCAGTTTCTCAGATGGGACGCGACGGCAGGGATGAGTAGAAGGGAGTAAGTAGGAAATTGGGGACAGAAGAAATAAACGTTGACGGAAATAACTCGTGGTTAGGGTACGTGTGCGTTTGGCCTCGGTTTTTGTCGCCATCGTCGTCTCCAAGCCCCCCCCCCACACACCCTTCTCTCTTCGATTGGGATCCTGTGGGCTTCATGCCAGACAGGATAACAGGGAGAAAGAGACTTGTCCCGTAACGAATATGCCCAATAATAATAATAATAAATTTGACAGTAGTAGCTAGGTGCAGTGCAGTTGGAACGGTTCCAGGAGATGGCGACAGCGGTAGCAATAATCCTCATAAAATAGAATTTCAAATAACGTCATTTCCATGTTAAATCGTTTGGCCCGCCCCACCACACGTTGTTCCCCTTTTCCATCCTCTCTCTCTCTCCCTCTTCCTCGACCGTCCCTCTCCCGATGGTCCCTTTCCCGACCATTGCCTTCTTAAAGTCTGTTGTTCTTCCCACCCCTGACATAGAATTTTTTATATTTCGGGAATGGTTAGTTGGTTGGTGGGGGTGTGTTTTGGTTCCTCAGTAATATTCTTGGATTTCTCGAGAGCCAAAAATTGGTGTCATGACGTTGCCTGCTGCCATCAGCACCCTCTTTAATGGCCGAATTATCTACCACTCGTCCTTCTTTCCTTCCTTCCTTCGTTCCATTCTGTCCCGTTTTCTATTCTAAAAGTGGGGAAGTTCTGCCCCCCCTCCTCCCCAGTAAAAGGGTTACAAAGTGAAATCGACTCCTGCCAGGTGTGTTGTTGGTGTGCTGCACCAGTGGTTTGCATGATACCAACCCATTAATCATTTTTCTTATTATTATTTCTTCATCCCACCTGTCCGCTACCTTTTTTTTTCATCTCATTCCCACGAAGGACAGTCATAAAAAGCAGAGAAACGCCTGTTTGCATGCGAGAAGACGGTAAACCGGAAGTACCAAGAAGTGTACCTATTACCTGTACCGAATTCAGAAACGACTAGTTTTTCTGCGGCAGTTTCTTAAGATTGTGATTATGCACGCTCTCACGGTGGCAACTTATTGGGCGGACTTTGAACCAGACTCGGACCCGGAACCCGGTTGGTATCGATTTGATCCTACCGGAAGTCGATAGTTTCTTCCCCCAAAAAACAACTACTAACCCGTTTATTACCCATGGCAGGATCGGGCACCCATCTTGTTCCTCTTAATGGACACAAGGACGATAGATTGGACGGTGTTTTTCCGCAGCCGGCTACCGATCAAAGCTGCAACCCCCTATACTTATTTATCGTCAGTCTACTGTCCGTTGGGGCACTCCACCAACGCCAGGGCGCGAGCTCCTACACCTGTAAATTTTACCTCATCTACCCGTTGCATAGTAGAGAGGGTTCTTTTACATGCTATCGTACATCACTCGGGACTTCTCTCTCGCCCGAAAGCAGTCAACCAACCTCGATCTAGTATCGAACCTGGAACCACTGGAGCAGTGAATCGAGCACGCTACCTATTGCGCCACCGAGGCGGGGTCGATAGCTTCTTCTCTGCGGTAGGAAAATTCAAGTCTTTCCGGCCTTACTCCTTGGTGAACTTTTTTTTTATTGCTCCATGTGGTGCGCAAAAGACATGACCTGTTCGTAAACGGACCCTGTCTTACACGGAAAATGGGTAGGCCCCTGTACTGATTGGTAAAAATCCCAGGTGATGAATGCACCCTCCCCTTGCCTTCCTCAGTGTTGATAATAGCCTTTGGAGTCGATAGACTGATGTTTTTTTTCTTCACCTTTGTCCCACACTCATCCCCCTAGCCTGATCTGGAGTCAGCCATTGACCTCTCAGTAGGGTCAGTCATAATCACTTGGAAATGTCTTCAGTTTCCGTTGTTTGCAAGTCGAACTTTTGTGGACTGCGCATTGCAGATGCGCGGTGGCTCACAATACCACGTTTGTTTTCTTAAAGAGTGTTGGCGGTGGGTGGTGCGTGTGACCTCTCTTTTGACCCCTTCCGTCTCCTTATATATCGCATCAGGTGTGTGGGGGGGTCATGAACCTGTCATTAAGTTGTATAGTAGTTCTCCTGCGCACGTGCGACGTCTGCGTGGCGCGTGTCTTCCACGAGCCGGGGTTGGCTCCTGTCCATTTTTACCGACGTTGACTTAAGTTCAGGTGCGAGATTACGAATCGTGACTTGAACCACGCAACAACTGCGTCGAGGGCGTGACGTGTACGAATTTCGTTTGGTTACGTCGCCGGCGAAACTCCTCCTGTCCCTGACCTCGCTGTGATCTTCCCCTCACCTGACCCGCCCGCTCATGCTCACATCTGCGTGGGTGGCTTCTCATTAAAATTGCGGATCGTGCATGATTGAATACTTGAATTGATGACACCACCTGTGTCCCCCCCCCCAGGTATAGGTGCAATGCCCCCTCCCTTACAGGTGCGGTGTCCCCCCCTCCCCAGGTGGAGGCGGTCGAAACGAATAATTATTATTACCTTTTTGTCAAAAGGGATGAGTACTAGGGTGTCACTGTTGCCATCTACGGGAAGCCCCATCTACGACCCGCCACAGGCGCCGGCCGCCCTCCTTGTCAGTTGTGACTGGAGGGGTAGAAGCTATTACCATTATTAATGTTGATCAATTGAAGGCTGTCATAGACCCGTCCCGGTGGCGCAGGAGGTAGCGTGTTCGATTACCGCGTCAGTGGTTCCAGGTTCGATACTGGATCGGTGGAGTACCCCAACGAGCAGTCGAAAGCAATCGACTCCAAACCCTTTTCCCGCCTAAGGCAGGGTCGGGTACCCATCTTGTCCCTCTGAATGGACACAGGGCGATGTATTGGTCATAGTTTTCTCTGCAACCGGTTGCCGGCCAAAACTGCACCCCTACGCTTATTTATCGTCGGTCTAGTGTTCGTTGGGGAATGCTACCGACGCCAGGGGGCGAGCTCCTGCACCTGGAAATTTTTGTCTTATTTACCCCTTGCGTAGTAGAGAGGGTTCTTTTACGTGCAAGTGCCATCGTACACCCACACGGGACCTCGGTTTTACTTGCCATCCGAAAGAAGGCACACTTGCGGCCTCTCTCTCGCCCGAAAGAAGCCGACCCATCTGGGTCCAGTATCGAACCTAGAATTACTGGCGCAGTTGCCGAGCGTACTAACCCCAACGAGCAATCGACCGACGATAAATAAGCATAGGGGATTGCGGCTTTGGACGACAGCCGACTGCGTCAAAATTCCGTAAAATAGATCACCCATATGTCCATTCAGAGGGACAAAGATGGGTTCCCGACCCTGCCAAGGCGGGAAAGGGGTTTGTAGTTGCTTTTGCGTTGCATTCGAAGGACGTAATGGAATGCTATCTCGAGGGCGTGGCACAAGTATGACGTAAGACATTCTACATAGTAGTTCGAAAATCGCACGTTCTTCTATCACCTTCTATTTCCCATGATGCTTTTGGGGGGAAAAAAGAATGACTATTGAAAAATGGCTTCCCTTCGTTCTCAAAGAAATACTCTTCACAGAAGATGATTTAAATCATTCTTCAAGTTGATGTTAATTATTATTATTATAATTATTTAAACGTTGTTATGTCTTAATTACTTTTCAACAGGTTAAATATGCCGTCTAAATTGCTTGTTGCGTGAATGTTTGAGTGTACAGCTCACGAAAGCTCACGTATTATTAATATACCGTTTAACATTCGCTTACAGTAGTACCTTTTTTTTTATTTCGTTGTCAGATTTATACAGATTGGGCCAATCACTATTTGGAAAAAGCTAAATTTCGTCGTTTCATTCAAGATTTGCAAATCGACTTGGCTGACGGAGTTTTGTTAGCTGACGTCATTGAAGCCGTCAGTAAGTATAAGGCATAGTTTTTGAGATCATTACAATCACTCGTTCTGAATGAACTGCGTTGTGGGTTACGAAATAGTGTGGCTACATTTTAACGTAAACGTTCAAATTATCGTTGAGTCGGGTGATGATGATGAGGTGATGATTCTGTATTTGTTGTCCGACACCTCCACTAAGGGGGGAAGAAAGAATTTAAGGACCTGATGAAATCCAAAGTTCTGGCTGCGTGGTGCTGTCAGTTTGAATGTTTACGTTTGTTGACGCATGGAGCGTGTTTTAATGACGAAACAAGCAGCAGTTCCATTAGTCTGGTGTCGCAGGGAGTCTCTCTCTCTCTCCCCTCCCTGGTAAATATCCCTGTTCTCTCTTTCTCTACCTCAAAATGTGATGACAGGTTGACTGTGATGCTCAACTGGAGAGAGTACAGAGAGTGAAATCTGACAGGAAGACGTAGACAAGGTAATGGTAGGAATGGAGTGTAAAAGGTCATTACCCTTTTTCAGTACAGTCATAAGGTTGTGGAGGGCGGTTTAGAGAGATGCTACATTCCGATTATGGACCATTGTGAGAAGTACTTACTGGCACCTTGGGCACCTTTACAGGGTAGTCCACTTACACGTCGTAGCACTTATCCCTACTTTCAGATAGCGCAGGGAGCAGCTGTATTGCGTTGGACACACCAGTTCTCGTCTGATCCCAGAAATTAAGCAACGCAACCCCAGCTAGTACTAACATGGGTGACCGCTTGGGAACACTCGGGATACCTAGATCGTCGTAGCAGCGTAGTGTCTGGGCAGACTCTGCGTTAGAACTATGCAGTGGACGGGGTTCTAATGACAGTCGCAGTTGAAGGAGGGCCCTAAAACACCTACAAATCAATTTCGACAGCAGATTAGTTGCTTCTACAGTAAATCGATCAAGACATTGTGAAGTCTCGAGATAAACTGGTTTGTATAGTTAAAAATGGTCACAGTTCCTAATTACTCTCTGTTTTTTTTTAATTTTAGCCAATGAAAAGGTGAAGGATATCATCCGAAAACCGAAAAACGTCACTCAAATGGTGAGTAGATGTCAAATAGTGCACAGTACACGAAACGCCGTTTGTGGACATTTGTATTTCCTCCGGGTAATTTGGACATTCTGGTCACAGTCAGTGGTTTCTTTGGGGTTTGAAAAAAAAGGAAATTAGATCGCCTTCCCCCCCACTTCACAGGGGTAAAAGTCCCTCTTAGTGAAAGTAAGTAACTGAGAAGCCCACGATTAACAACCAAGCCAAAATCAGAATGTGGTCGGTCAGTAGATCCAAAGTGGGGGGGGGGGGTCACTTCACTCATGATGCGGTAACATCCCCCTCTTCCATTTCGTTGCAGTCCAGTGAGGGGAGGCGTGCTGCGCCTGCCAGTGAAGTGCTACCACTAGGCGGTGCTGTTGTACAGCGGCGAGTCAACGATGGCCGATGACGCAATGTGGTGCTCTTTTTGAAACGTTGACTCAACTTGAAAAGAGGGGAAGTGTGAGTTAGCAAAACGGTGCCGCCGCTAGTGGGACGGGTGACGGTCGGGGCAACAAGATTTAGGCGCGGTTTGGTGTTTTTTAAAAGTAGTAATAACAAACGAAATTCTGAGAGAAACGTCGGTGAATCATGTTGACATGGAAGTGAGTCAAATGTTACGTCCCTCCTCCTCCAGTTAGCGTAATTGAGAAAAATCAAAAATCTCAAAATATATGTTAAAGTGTGTGTCAGTGCCGAATTGTAACCAGTAGTGCTGTTTCGTGACGGACGACAAAAGTTTTATTTCCTTTTGGGCCCCCTGTCTGGTACGGGCCCGCGATGTCGGACTTGTTATTGGAGGTAAATATGATTGAAATACCACTTCTTAAAAATTACAGCTTCTTAACGAAAATGAGCAGAAAGTCATTAATGTTGATGTAGCCGCTCTGACGCGTCCCGGACGACGTCGATGTTATTTTCGGACAACTGTAGTGGGCCCTGGGAATGAAAAGGGAAGCGAAGGAATAAGTCAGCATTTAAAACGTGAATGAGTAGGCCAAAGTGGGTCCTATGTGTAGATAACATTTATGTAATCGGCCGGAATGTTGTGAACCAGAAGAACTGTCCCGGGTGCAGAAGGTATTAATAGAGCCTGTCACCTGACAAACACGTGCTTATCTGCAAACAAGTGAAAGGCTGTCAGCCTCGGGACAGTAGAGCAAATATCTTCTTTCACCCCTACCATCTGTATTTAGCAGTACCCATCCCGCGGTGTGGTCTTATCCTGCACATCGCAATTGAGATGGAGTAAATCGCCGTCCTGGAGTTTGTCACCAAATGTAGTTTTAGAGGACGAAAGCGCCCCAGGTATGCAACTTCAAACTTTGCCTTTTGCTGTGGGTTGTTTATTGTCGCGCAAAGTATCGGATGATGGGTTGCAGAAATGTGATAAAACGCATATCCTTTAGAAGGACCTGTCTTTTCCCCCTCCTTTTTTCTGACTCCTGTGTGTGCTCTAGAGAGGAGGTGTGTGAGGGGGGTCTTATGTGCTTTTGCTGGTTCTGGGAAAGTCATTATGATCAGTCCTGTGTCTCATCCTGTTATTGGCGCCGTGGTAGGTAGCTGAGAAAGGGAAATGGGTTTGACTGACATCACCACCGTGTTGGAACCGGAAATGGACCGCGTAAACCATTTGACGGAGTGGGAGAGGGAGTGCTGTTCAGAACAGAACACTTAGGACAGCGCCCCACTCCTTCTTTCTGTCTTAAAGTTTGTAGAATGAGTATCTTTCGTCTTTTTAAATGTTGGAGGATGAATTGTGGTGGGATGGTGAAGGACCTTGTGGGGTTAAAGAGAATATCCCCTTCACTTTCGTAGAATGGGCAATGTCCTGACCACGAGAACTGCCTCTCTGTCTGCCTTGGAATTCTTGACACACGCTGCGAATTTGCTTGTTTACACTGAGTTATAATTGAAATTGCTCTGGCGCTTCTCTGCAACCGGCGTGAATGGGTATTCCATTAACGATGGAATGTTATGGCTTGTTTTTCCCCCCTTCCTTCGTCCCAATCCACTGTCCCGTCCCGTTTCGTCCTGTTGTTTTCATTAGTTATTTGCCTCCTAACTGTACTACCACTTCAACCTCGGCTCCTGTAATCGTTCATTTCCCCTCGTGGTCGGACTCTTTTACCCCCTTCATTATTATCGTCGTCGTCTTCTTTCATACTTCCCGCCTATGGCAACATTGGTTTGTTTAATGTTTTATGTCTACCCCTTTTTCTGGGACGTACTTAGGTGCACCATGGGGCCCTAATGAGAATTTTTAAACACAGCTGGGCTTTCTTGTTGCCACCACGGCGTTTTGCTCAGCTGAGTGTGCCCTCTGGCGATCTGATTACTGCAGGCGGGGCGGACGACTTTTTTTTAATCAGGTAGTCAAGTAGGCGACTAGGGATTGATCATTGTCGAATTTCTGCCCAGCAACGTGACCGATCATCACGTGCGAAGTGATTAACAATGACTAAGCCCCCCCCCCCGTCCCCTTCCCGTTCTCTCTAATCCTGATGCATCCCACAGACGGATAAATGACCATGTTGAGAGACATGCTACTGTTTTTATGTGTGGAAAGGGGTTGATGCTGCACGGCAAGGGGGAGGAAGGGTAGAGATTGCAGTGGGAATCTTTTTAATGTCCCACGGTTGCTATTTACAGAGTTGCCGTTGTGCGGCGTTAGTGGTGCCCCCCCCTCCTTTATTTGGGATGGGGGTAGGAGTATTTAATGTTTGTGAAACCTTCGCCCTAGAAAATTTAGTGGCAAAGAATACGCCTCGGTGTTTAACCGGTGTTGGGGGAAACCTGTGGACGGGCTAGTTAGTGCAGGGCACGTTGTTTGGGTTTACTTTGTCCTCAGGAGGGGGTCCTGAGTGTGTCTGACCTCGCCCTTTCTTCCTCCAGTGGTCTACTTGAGAAGAGGCTTCAGAAGGGTGAACGAGGAGATAATTTTGGTATGTTGTGTGAAGATGACCTCTCACTCCTTATGATAACCGTTACGAAAGGGTCACTCAAAATTGTTTTAAAGGAACACGTGCTTTCAAGGGCTACATTTCTTATCAACATTCCTAGAGATGACGTTTTTATTGGGTTGATTCGTGTGATGCTGATTTTTTGTTTCGGACCTCCTGCTATTCCCTTCCCTTGAGTGGCCAGTGGCCATCAATGATGAAGGATACAAACTAATGCGTTCCTACCCCCCCCTCCTCCTCCTCACGACCGGCGAGTACGAGAGAGGGCCCCCTTGTTGTTAATATATGTAATGAGCAGTTTATTTTTTTTTCTCTTGTAGCTGGACAATATCAACGCCAGTCTCTCATATTTGGCAGGGCTGGGAGTAAACGTCGAAGGTCTCGTAGCTCGAGGTAAGTCTTGCGTTATTCGTCTTTGGGACGATTGTGGTTCATCCACCCCCCCCCCCATCCCCTGCCTCATCCACTTAATTTGCTCCATTTTCAATATAGATATCCGTGACGGCAACTTGAAAGCAATTTTGGGCCTTTTCTTCAGTATATCGAGGTACAAACAACAGCAAAAGCAAGCATCGTCAGGTGGTTCAACGGTGGCGACCTCTGTGGGAAACAGAAGCAGCTGTTCAACCACCCACCTCTCAGGCAACTCCGTGTCGTCGTCTACACGACAGAGTTCCACTTCCGGGACGAGAGTGGCAGCATCTGATGGCGAAACAATGCAGTCCAAGTAAGCCCTTCTAATAGAATTCCTTTCGGCTATTTTTAAGGTCCTCAGTGGCGCAGGAGGTAGCATGCGCGACCCCTGCGTCGGTGGTTCCAGGTTTGATCCTGGATCGAGGTGGCTTGGCTTCTTCACACGGACCGAGGTCCCGTGTGGTGTACGATGTCATTGGCACGTAAAAGAATCCTCTCTACTATGCAACGGGTAGCGAAGCAACTCCTAACCTTTTTCCCGTCTATGGCAGGGTCGGGTATCCATCTTGTCCCTCTGAATGGACACAAGGGTGGTCTATTGTACAGTGTTTTTCGCAGCCGGTTGCCGACCAAATCTGCAACGCCTATACTTATTTATCGTCGGTCTTCTGTTCGTTGGGGAATTCAACAGACACCAAGGGGCGAGCTCCTACATCTGGGAATTTTGCCTCATCTACCCGTTGTATAGTAGAGAGGGTTCTTTAACGTGCAAACGCCACATCTCTCTCGTCCGAAGGAAGCCAACCCATCTCGGTCCAGTATGGAACGTAGAACCATTTACACAGTTACCGAGCACGCTACTCACTGCGCCATCGAGGCGGGATTGCTATGCAACAGGCACTGTAGATGAGGCAAAAATTCCCAGGTGTAGGAGCTCGTCTCCTGGAGTCGGTGGAGTGCCCCACAGAACAGTAGAGCGACGATAAATCAGCAGCTTTGGTCAGCAGCAGGCTGCGGAAAAATTTCCCGCAACAGGCCGCCGCCCATGTGTTCATTCAGAGGGACAAGATGAGTACCCGAACCTGCCATGGGGGGTGAAGAGTTAAGAGTTGCTTTCTGGGGGGGATCCTGAGTAAACTCTCTTAACGTTTGATACTGACTAACATGTTTGCCCCATTTGGCACCCTTGTTGACGCATTTAGGATCTCCACACCCACACCATGCGAGTCATGAAGTTGCAGGCGGACGGTTACGCCGGTCGTATGACGCTTGATCAACTGTACTGTGTGGACGCCCTGTCCTACTAACCCCACGTACCCCTTTCGTGTAAGTCTGTTGGGCTGCAGTCAGTCAACGGAACAAACATTGTCAACCCCAAATTAATTGTTGAATTTAGTGCGAGAAGGGAACAAGGGTGAGGGGGAGGTGGTCACAGGACATCAGGAAACATGTCATCATTATCTCATACTTCTACTCCATGCCCATATAATTACAATTTTACCTGTGGCCTGTGTTGACCCACCTGTTAAAAATCAAACAGTGGCACTCCTCAGCCATAGACAGCTTTACCTGTCCTTTTTTTTTTGCCCGTGAGATTTAGGCTACCATAAACAATAGAGTTCCCAGGCTATTGCGTTCAGATCCTGGCGATGTGTTGTTGGAGAGACAGGGGTTGGTTACGTAACTTCCTTTAGAATCACGTAATCATGTGTTGGTGACTCATCGCAGCCGTACGTCGGTTCAGTACATTGAATGCCAGCGGATTCAGACCCCAGATGACGTAACTGTTTCCTAGTGTCAAAGGTGAATGACCCAGGTATTTTGCTTTTGAGAGAGAGAGAGCGTAAAGCCACTGTCGTCTTAACAGCGTTAGGGCCCCTGGGCAAAGCAGTGTGTTGGGGCTCATATGACAACCACTTAAGGAATAATATGTAAATTGTCACTTGACATACACAGATTAGCATGCCCCCCGCAATTCCCTAGCGGGTCCATACGTTAAGACAGAACTGAGAAAAGCCGTGGCCCTGTGTGGTGTGTACGATGAAAGAACCCTTGTTGTTGCATGGCCTGAAAGAGACGTGTACGTTGGCTAAATTTCCAGGTGTAGGACCTTGTCCCCTGGGGTCGGTCGACGAAAAGTGTCCCAACTAAGCAACATGGGCCGGCGATGAGTAAGTGCAAAAGTTGCAGGCTGCAGCATTCGGTTGATAATCGGCTGCGTAAGAATACCGTTCAATAGATCCCATAGGTGTCCCAATGGGGCAAAATTAAACATCCGACCCCTGCCATAAGCGGGAGGTGGGTTAGTAATGATGTGTATTTTTGAATACGCGCGCCAAGACAGGGGAATCCAAAGTCTAGTTGTAATGCCACTAGATGGCAGAAACATCCGGGTGAAAGAAATCCACATCCATGCCTCAAACTACTAATTGTAACATTATTGCTCAATAGATGGCGTCGGTGGCGTAAAGCTCTCGTCCTTTCTCCTTCATTCTCGCTCTTTGCCTCCCTCATTCTCTCCTCTTCTCGCTCTCACCCCTTCTCTCTCTCTCTCCTCTTCTCTCTTTCTCCTCTTCTCTCTCTCTCCTCTTCTCTCTCTCTTTTCCTCTTCTCTCTCTCCTCTTCTCTGTCCTCTCTCTCCTCTTCTCTGTCCTCTCTCTCCTCTTCTCTATCCTCTTCTCTGTTCTCTTCTCTCTCCTCTTCTCTCTCTGTCCTCTCTCTCCTCTTCTCTCTCTGTCCTCTCTCTCCTCTCTCTCCTCTTCTCTGTTCTCTTCTCTCTCCTCTTCTCTGTTCTCTTCTCTCTCTCCTCTTCTCTCTCTCCTCTTCTCTTTCTCCTCTTCTCCCCCTCTCTCTGTGTTGCCGGTCTGCTATGGTCCCTCCCTCATAGGAAGTTATTGCTCTACGTGTCATTCGACGGGAGGCTCGTATACAAATCCCTTAGTGGGGGAGGTGTATTCATTTTGGCCAGGATCGAACCTGCCCACCATAATATCCGTTGAGCTATTGGTGTAGGGCCAGTGTGAAGGCAGCAGTTGTGGGGAATGTCCAAGAGATCCACTGTGTGCCGTCAGCAGGGCCCGTTCTAAGGGGGTGGGGGCAACCCGGGCATTTGTCCGGGGCGCCATTTTGGCTATAAGTTTGAGAACAGAGAACGCGAACAGAGCGCTGCTTCAAGGGGCGGCAATTTGTCGTTTTGTCCGGGGCGGCATAAGTGCTAGAGCGGGCGCTGTCGTCAGATAGGTGACAAACTTGTCTGTATTAGTTTCGGCCTGTAGGGGAAGGTGAATGGGTCAGTCTGCTAAATGGGGCAATTTTCAAAGTGAGTCCTGCTAGACCTCATTTAGGTGTAAAATGGAAATAGCTTTTTGGATGTGTGCGCTTTTGTCGACAGCTGGTGTTATCTCGGCACATCCGTCCTAAGAATTACAATAGGTTCGGTGTGGTGGCGCTAGTTGCAGGCAAATGTGTGTGTGACGATATGTGGCCCGGAGGTTATCATCGTGTACCCCACCACACTTCCTCTTCCCTCCATTAACCTACTTCTCTCCCCCCTCCTCATCATTCATTCCAACAATTTGACTATTGTGTTTTTATACGAAAATTGCAAATTATAAATAGGCAGAGGATAAGAAAAGCACCAGCCCTGACCTCTGACCTTCATTGACGAAAGTTTACCAATCCAAGAAAAAAAATGTAAAAAATGATATATGGCTATTTGAGAAGATGCGTTTCGGGTTTGCAAAAGCGAGATCGTGTTACAAAAAGTATCCAATAGTGACCCAATGAGATGACCACAGCTGCGGATGATGATCATCTTTCTGTCCTTTCTTTGGAGGGTACTGATTTTACCCCTCCGCGTCTACGGTTTTTTTTTTTTCACAGGTCCAAGGCCTTTTCTACCACAGGTGAATCATGCAACTGCTGTTGTTTATTAGTTTATAATAACTTGAAGGAAGAGGTAAGAGGGGTGATGCTACCAGGCCCCCCCTCTTCCTTGCCTCCCCCCTCTTATTAGGATGTGGCGTATAGAATTAGCCGACAGGAAAGAGGGATGTGGAGGTTAGGTAGGTCATTTCGGTTCAATCTTAAGATGGCAACATGGAAATTTGCTGTCCTTCCTCTCACAGATGTGGTTTCCAAATGCAAGTTATTGACATTCGTAGTTGGTGTTGTGGCGCGTGCACGTGGGACGTCCCGTTGCCTGTTCTTCTCCTCCTCCTCCTCATCATCATCATTGGAGCCATTCCCTGAAGGTAGACCTCTTTCGCTTTCCACTCTATTCTCAAGTACTCATTTCGCCCGCGGGCTGCCTTCTTGTCTACTTTGTTGTTATTGGAGATTAACCGTCCCGTTCTTGGCGGTGTTTGCGTGATACTTGGTACTTCAGACAGGAGGTGCGAACGAACGCTTTGCCATTTCGGGTGGGGGCGGCCACTCACTGCGAGTCTGTTTTCCTGTGCGGAACTGAGAATAGACTGACGGAATGTGGTCATAGCAGTGTATGTTTATGTGCGTGTGTGATACCCCATATATGATGGTCCCGTGGCATCAGGTGGCGTTCAAAAGGATTACCGTGCCAGAGAAATTCGGCATTTGACCCGTGTCGTGATCCCGAGAGGTGTTTTGTGTATGGAAGGAGGATAGACGTCATGGGAAATTCTCTGGTTTCCAGAAAGGGCATTCTTTTACCTCCGACAGCCGACGAGCACCATCATGAGGCTTTTGGCAGGTAAGGACAGTTAGAGTTTGATTCTAAATCGGCCCAGGACAGGACTTTAGGAAGTAAGGTGATTGGGTGACACATTTTGTCATAAATGACCCTCGGTATTATTAAGCTGTTACATTGTAATATTGGTTAGCTTTTGAGTGACCGTAGTCATAGTTCCGTCGTTGTCCATAGTGGTCATTCGGTGACGCATTAACCCCCTCCCATTGAGGGATAACTTTTTATGAATTTGCATCTGGGACACTGACTGTCCCGCCTCGGTGGCGCAGTGGGTTACGTGCTCGGTAACTGCGGTAGTGGTTCTAGGTCCCATACTGGACCGAGGTAGGTTGGCTTCTTTCGAGCGAAAGAGAGGGATGCCTCGAGCGCGCCTTCCTTCGGATTAGACGTAAAACCGAGGTCCCGTGTGGTGTTTTTGTTTTGTTGGTGTTTTAGGGCCCTTCAACTACAAGGTCATTAGAGTCCAGTCCACTGCGTAGTTCCAATGCAGAGACTGCACAGACACTACGCTAATGCGACGATTTTTAGGTACTATCGGTACCCAGTTTCCCCAAGCGGTCACCCATGTTAGTACTAGCTGGGGTTGTGTTGCTTAACTTCAGTGATCAGACGAGAACTGGTTTGTCCAACGCAATAAGCCGCTCCCCGTGTGGTGTAAGATGGCATTTGCTGCACGTAAAAGAACCCTCTCGGGTAGACGAGGCAAAATTCCAGGTGTAGGAGCTCGCCCCTTCCCCCCTGGCGTCGGTGAAATTCCCCAACGAACAGTACACCGACACGACGATAAATAGGCATAGGGGTTGCAGCTTTGGTCGGCAACCGGTTGTGGAAAAACATTGTCCAATTTACTACTCTTGTACCCATTCAAAGGGACAAGATGGGTACCCGGCCATGCCATAGACGGGAAAAAGGAGTTGCTTTGCTTCTGGGACACTTACTGCTGTCCTTGCTCTCGATTGAGATTTTTATGGGTATCGCTGGCCGCCATCGTGCCAGACAACTTTTCTTGATCTTCTTTTACATGACAGAGGTGAAACCATCCTGGATTAACCCTCTTGTCCCCTGCTCTTCCCACCCCTACACTCTGTTTCGTATCCCATCTGTGAGAATAATTAAAATGGCGGTGAACTTTGAAAAGCTAAGAAGAGATGTCTCCCCCTCAAGAACATCCCTTGTCGACAGGGCAAACTATTTTCTGGTTTGCTCTATCGCCCCTCCTCCATGCACGACCCTTCCTCACCTCTGTTGAGGTACCTGTTGAAATGGAGCATAGGAATCGATCGTTAAAATTTGGCCCCATACCAGTCTCATTTGGATGGTTGGCACCCTTCTGTTCCTCTCCGTAGATGCTACTTCTGTGAAACAGATGTGTTTAGGAGGTCCTTTCCTCTAAAGTCCTTGTAGAGATTTCTGGCAGTTTTAGTATTACTTCTGTGGAGCCGAGTGAAGGAAGGCAGGATGGGGGGGGGGGCAGAATTTCAGATTGCCCAAATTTTAGTTTGTTAAGATTAACTTGTGTTAATTTTGTCATGATTAATCAGTGTGTTCATTTTTCTTTCTACCAATGACAGATTACCGTCACCATTTCGGCAATCTGGTTCCTCTCGATTGTCAACTGTTTCAAGTACTACAAATGCCAAAGAAGTCCCCAATAGTAACATCCCAACTCCGGCCTCTGGCAGTAGCCTGTTTCGTCGAGGAGGAAGTACTGGAGCAACTGCTGCAGAAAGAAGTCGGTTATCGGGAGGTGGAATACCGCAGCTACAAGGTAAGATAAGTCCTCTCTCATACTCCCGTCTCCATACTTCGTCTCTCAGATCCGCTTCGGTGGCTCAGTGGTCGCGTGCTCGACTTTGAATCTGTGGATAACAGGTTCGATCCTCGCCGAATTGGATGGTTTCTACAGAAGAAACTTCCAAGTCTGCCTACCCGTCCCACATGGGAATGACTTGTCGCCACACTGCACTTTAAAGAACAACGTATGTAGGAAGGTATATGTGGATCGGCAAAATTCTCAGAAACAGGAGCTCACCTTGCCCCCGGCAGCGGTAAATTACCTGCGGTTGTAAAAAGGCCGAAATAATCAAACAGCCACCTCCTCCCCCCCTTCTGTTCATTCTGGAAAGGTTGTTCGTCCTGTAACTGGACGGCAGCCTCCAACTGGGTTCGAACTCAGTAATCGAGCATCATGTGTCTTACACATCAGTTTGGGCGGTTGAATTGCGTTGGACACACCAGTTCTCGTCTGATCACTGACGTTAAGCAACCCAACCCCAGCTAGTACTAACATGGATGGCCGCTTGGGAAAACTATCCCAGAAATAGTCGCATTAGTGTAGTATCTGTGCAATTTCTGCATGAGAACTAAGCAAAGGATGGGGCTCTAATGACCTTGAAGTTGAAGGGTCCTAAAACACCAACGAACCAAACCCGACATGGGTGGTTGGTTGAGAACACTGGACACTGCTAATTTCCCCGCTCCTACTTTCCCCTCACCCGCGAGCAGACTCCAGAAGGTCTAACTTGTGTAATCGAGTTCCTCTGTCTGTTAGCTGAGTCGTTGTGGGTTCGAACCTCAAGTCAGAGGCTCGATCCTCTGGTGGATCTTGTCATTCCGTAAAAGATGACATAGCCCACTTGATCCTTGAGGTGAGTTTTATGGATTTTTGTTTCGTTGGTGTTAAATTTAGTGCCCTTCAACTACAAAGGTCATTAGAGCCCCGTCCCCTGCGTGGTTCTAATGCAGAGTCTACACAAACACTACACGTTAACGACGATTTTTGGGTATTAGCAGTACCCATTGTTTCCAGCGGTCACCCATGCTAGTACTAGCTGGGGTTGCGTTGCTTAACTTGAGTGATCAGACGAGAACTGGTGAGTTTTATGGACAAGGACTGTGCGTGATCGCTTGAGAAATGAGACGGGACACGGAGGAGAGTGTGACCTACTGGCATTGCCCCTGTAAAGGAACTCTTGAGGGGTGCTGTTGTGGCCACGCCCGTTGTCTCCCGCCCCTCTCCAGCTGCGAGTTGACTTGAGCTTATTGTTTTCGCTGAATTAGACGACGTGCATATGTTTTATTCATGTGACGTGGACGACGTCGTGGAGAGGAGAAAATACAAAAAACGGAGAGATTTTCGACAGGAGGGTCAGTCGTCGCAGCGTTGACTGCAGCAGCGCCACCTGCCTGCTTCTCGCTCCCCCTCACTTCTCTGAAAAGACTCCTTCCGTCCATCATCTGGCACCCTTCCCTTCTCTCCTGCTATTGCCCTCACACTCTCCTTTTACGTCCTGTTCAAAGCAACTACTAACCCTTTTCCCGCCTATGGCAGGGTCGGGTGTCTGAATGGACCTCTGAATGGACACAGGGTGATATATTGGTCATATTTTTTTTTTCTGCAGCCGGTTTCTGGCAAAAGCTGCTATCCCCTACGCTTATTTATCGTCGGTCTAGTGTTCGTTGGGGAATGCTACCAAAGCCAGGGAGCGAGCTCCTTCACCTGAAAATTTTGCCTCATCTACCCGTTGCGTAGCAGAGAGGGTTCTTTTACGTGCAAGTGCCATCGCACACCTACACGGGACCTCGGTTTTACTTCTCATCCGAAAGAAGGCACACTCGCGGCCTCTCTCTCTCTTTCTCCCTCGCCCGAAAGAAGGCGACCCACCTCGGTTCAGTATTGAACCTAGAACTACTGACGCAGTTGCCGAGCGTGCTAACCACTAAGCCACCGCAGCGGGTCATTTTTTTTCCGTTCTGTTCGAAGGCAGAAATTCCAGTCGTGGTCGCCTCTGGCTACTATCCTGCGATGTCTTATCGTCTCTTGGACAAGTGCACTTATGTCTACTACAACGCACCCTCTTCATCCCCCCCTCCCCTTCTTCTTACTCTTGGCCTGTTTTCAGGACTATCATCATCCCTCTTCAGTCCCGATCCAAGTTCCTTCTCCCTTGTAAAGGAATGATGATGGGAGGGGTGACCGACTTGGTGATTGAGAAGGAGGGGGATAAAGAGGTTTTGGCACTTGGGATATCGATTTGTGGTAGCCCGCTGCGGGTGTGGGAAGGGGAGCTCCTCCCCTAGTTTCGCTAAACCCGTTTATTTTTCTTGAGATGTAGTGGCAGAAAGGGTTAGTTGTCTCTGTGTTGAAAGAGGTGGGGGTTAAGACGCTCGCAGCCCTTTTCCGGTTTTGCTGATGGAGTAAAAGATTTCTTGGAAGTTGTTCTTCTCGCAGCCTCTGTATCCCGCTGCACGATTTTCAAGAAGCGAATGACGAAAGGGTTGGTGGCGTGCTTTCTTCCCCTTACTGATGTACTGGTCAGTGGTCCCTGGACGTGGCTTAGGTTGTGTGAAGTGCACATGCAGCACTCTTTGACAGTTTGTAAGTAGTCAGGTTCTCCTTTCAAAAACCTCTTCTGATGGCTGAGAGGGGATAGGGGATGGACGGGGGGATGGAAAAATAGATATGATGACGGGCGGAAGTTGGAGAAATGGGGGAATAAAAAGTAATTCAGTGGGGGAACAGAGGGGACAAAGGGGGGATGGGTGTAGATTAAGATGAATGTAATTTATCATGGGGTGATAAAACAAGTAATCTTATAAGATGTTGGGGGTAGGTAGGGGGATAACAAAATGGGAGAAGGAGGGGGTGACTGATTCACCATTAAGATGCTGCCACTTATTTCATTTATTTCTGCCCCCCCCCCCCTTTCCTCTGCTCCCTTCACCCCTCTTTCCACGTCTTGGAAACAGGCTGCGCTAAGGTTCATGATCCCGATCTCGCGGGTTGTGGATAATCCTGTCTTCATCTGATGGGCGGAGAGATGTCCCTTAGAGGGAGGTGGTCAAGTCTGAAAGGGGTGGTTAGATTAAGAAAGTGGCGAGACGTGAACCGGAAGAGGTAAATGGGATTTGAGGAGGTTTTTTCTTGTCCCGTTTTTCTCCTTGAAGGCTTTATTCTTCTTCAGGGAGGTGTAAGGACTTCCTGTTGATGGCTGTCGGGATGATCCATTAGGAATTGCGAGGGAGAGAAGGTGGCCTGCGGCGGCAGTAGCATCAGCCTGGTATCATGGCGTGCCATAATATACACCTTTAAGTGCCTTTGTTATTGGGGAGGGGGGAGAGAGAGTAAGAAAGAAAACCCCAGTCACGAACTCTCCTCCATCATCGGTTTCTTCCTTCTTTTCCACTTGGACAAGGATGGCTATCGGACGATAGGGGGCGTCTAAGTGGTTACCATGGCAAAAAAAACCTTTCTTTCCTATGGCAGGGTCGGGTACCCATTTTTGTACTAGTGTGAGTCTGCAACCCCTATACGTATTTCTTGTCGGCCTATTTTTCTTCATTGGGTCAGGGAGAAGGGGACGAGCAGAGGCGGCTCGTGGGGCAGGCAAACCTAGGCAGCTGCCTAGGGCGGCTGATTTCAGAGGTACTTCTTTGTCATAAAGTCTATCAGTCATTTAAAATGTCCACAGTCCTGGGGTTCCCAAATTTCTCTGATTGGTTGAGCCTTTTCTAAATGTTGGTATTGGGACAAATGCCAAGCACGTGAGGGACGCCTGGACAATTTAGAACTGTATTAGATTCAATGGGGGGCGACGGCGATGGACCCACTTGCCTAGGGCGCCTGAAAGTCACGAGCCGGCCCTAGGGACGAGCGCCCGTACCTGAAAATTTTGCCGATCTGCTCGCTCGTGCAGAATCCCGCCTCGGTGGCGCAGTGGGTAGAGTACTCGGTAACTGCATCGATGGTTCTAGGTTCGATACTGGACCGAGGTGGGTTGCCGTCTTTCGGGCGAAAGAGAGGCCACGAGTGCGCTTTCCTTCGGATGAGGCGTTAAACCGAGGTCCCGTGTGGTGTACGATGTCATTTGCAGGTAAAAGAATCCTCCCTACTATGCAACGGGTAGATGAGGCAAAATTTTCAGAAATCCTCAAAGTTTCCGGGAGCTAGCCCCTCCCCTGGCGTCGGTGGAATGCCCCGACGATAAATAAGCATAGGGGTTGCAGCTTTGGTCGGCAACCGGCTGCTGAAAAACACTGTCTAACATATCATCGTTGTGTCCAGTCAGAGGGGCAAGATAGGTGCCGTACCCTGCCATAGGCGCCGTACCCTGCCATAGGCGCCGTACCCTGCCATAGGCGGGAAAAGGGTTTGGAGTTGTTGCTGGTTCATGTAGAAAGGGAGTTCTTTTACGTGCAGTGATTACATTGTACATACCACGTGAGGCTACGGCTTTACTTTCCACTCGATGGAAAAGCGCGCTGGCGATCTTTCTGCCTCTCTCTCTCTCTCCCCAACCCGAAAGAAATCAAATGGCCCCTCGATCCAGTATCGAACCTGGAACGACTGACGTTCCAATTGAGCACGCTACGTCTACGCCAACGAGGGACTTTGAAGTTGTTGGCTTGAAGTTGAACGGTTAATTCCTTGGGCCATATCGTCGTCTTAGGTGAGTTTCGGGATACGGGGAGGGGTGGTTAACACCCCTCTCCACCCTTTGTGTCCGTCACAGCAGGACAATGTCACGTTTAGGAAAGCCGCAGAAATTACACTTGCAAATGGCAAAAGAAGGGGGAATCTTGGGGGAAGACGTACTTTTAGAATGGCCCCAATCGGTTTGCCTCTGAATGTTCTCCTATTAAGGGTACTTCATAAATTACAAATTTTTCTTCTCTGCCTCGTTTCCTGGCAGGAGCGCTTTATGTCTGTCTACATTGCATTGAATGGAGGGGGGGGGGGGGGGGGAAAGGGAAGGAAGGGTCAAGATGGCGGGGGATGGTGTTAATTTGGAACAATGGTTTTTTGATGCGTCTTCTTGTATCTGAGGTTCCTCCACCCGCTGACCTTAAGAGGTCAACAAGCGTTTGACTTTTACTGTCTTTTGAACGTTTATTTGTGGGCGCGAACGCTATAAACCATTGTTTATAGTCTTCCACAGTTTGTGATGTCCTGACACGGGAAGACGGGGGTAAAGGGGGCGGGCCAGGACGAATATAAAAATAGTAAACCCCTTTATCTATTGTTCGACGGCATTTTCTACTTTTCTAGAATCGTTATGTTGTGACTTGCCGATTGGCCTTCGCCTTTGCACGGCGAGTGCAGTTCTGTTTCTCCTCCCTCCGCTTCCTCCTCCTCCTCCTCATTACCCCCCCCCCCCCCCCCCCTCTCCCCCCGTGGGTAGAGACGGAGGGATGACCCTGTACCCTGAATTCCTTTTTCAACGAACGCACCCCCCCCACCCTCCATTTTGATTAGGTTGTCTTCGTTTGGAAGATGAAAAAAGTAGCGCATCCTCTTATTACTTACATCGAAAGGTACTTAGCAAGGGGGAAGGCGGATGGGGTAATTCTAGTTTGCCCTGGGCGCTGTAAGATGAAGAGGCTGGGCGTCATATTCGTCACTTGCAGGCAGACAGCGTCAAATGTTGGTTGCCCCAGAATTGATTTACTTTCACCTTTTATTAAGGTTTCTCCTCTCTTGTCTCTTCTCTCTTTTTTTTTGGGCAAAGGAAAGTGCCTTTTGATAAGTGAAATTAATGGCGTGCGACTCCTTCAGGTTGGCGCCGCGATGAACCTGTCAGTTATCATTTGGAAACTTGATTAAATGAAAGTGGTTGTTGATGCTCCTGCTGCTGCCTTTGGCGGTGCAGGGTGATGACGGTTCGTCTCTTTTCCCGCCTATGGCAGGGTCGGGTGCCCATCTTGTCTCTCTGAATGGTCGCCAGGGTAATCTATTGGACGGTGTTTTTCCGCAGCCAGTTGCCGACCAAAGCTGCAACCCCCATGCTTGTTTATCGTCGGTCTACTGTTGATTGGGGCATGCCACCGACGCCAGGGGGAGGGCGAGCTCCTACACCTGGAAATTTTGCCTCGCCTACCCCGAAAGGGTTCTTTGGCGTGTAAATGCCATTGTACACCACACGGGACCTCGGTTTTACTTCTCATTCGAAGGAAGGCGCACTGGGTGCCTCTCTCTCTTTCGTCGGAAAGAAGCCAACTCTCCTCGTCCAGTATGGAACCTCGAACCATTAAGGTCCAGCGCAAAATGAGACGCAGTCTACGCGGGTGACGCAGGGTGACTCACTATAAATTTCTGTGGCTCACATGATAGTATGTAGTTGCGCATGTTAAGTCGCAGGGTGACGTGTGACTCAGTGCCTGCGTCACGTGACCCTGCGGAGCGCAGTGCCAATGCCGCAGTTTCGTGCGTGAAGTTGGCGTGACAATAACAAAAAGCGGTGCAAAGCCGAGAAGTTCTGTTGTTATTTGATGCTAGTGTGGTGAAAAACTGCGATTCAGTGTGCGTTGATTGCGTGCTAGCAGAATTTCGCAGGGCTGCTACACCCTGCGTCACCCTGCGTCTCATTTTGCGCCTTGCCTTATGCAGTTACCGAGCGTGTTACCCACTACGCCACCGAGGCGGATCGCATGCAAAGGCAACTCCTCACCTTTTCCCCACCGTAGCGGCAAATTGCGTTGGACACACCAGTTCTCGTCTGATCACTGAAGTTAAGCAACGCAACCCCAGCTAGTACTGACATGGGTGGCTGCGTGGGAAAACTGGGTACCGCTAGTATCCAAAAATCGTCACATTAGTGTAGTGTCTGTGCGGTCTCTGCATCCGAACTACACAGTGGACGGGGCTTTAATGACCTTGTAGTTGAAGGGCCCTAAAACACCAACAAACAAAACCTTTTCCCGCTTATGGCAGGGTGGGCCGCTCGCACATTCCTTCTATTAGGAGTGAGAATTTCACGCGCTTTCGCTCTTTCATCGATTTGTGCGGTATCGATCGATATTCAGTTGCCGGACTTTAATTCGCCAGCAGCGCCACCATCCCCACCGTCACCGCCGCCGTCACTTAGTCCGCATGCGCGTGAAAAGAGGGCTTTAAATATCAACAACATCCATTTCCTATACCCCTCTACCCCCCCCTTTTGTGTGATTCTTCCCCTTTCCCCTCCGTCTTCTTCTGCTTTATCCTTTTGTATTGATGCTGCCATTGTTGTGCTTCGCATTTCTCCCTCTCATGTGAGGTCACGTGACGAGAGGGAAACGTTTAAAATCCTTTTTTTTTTGGGCGGATCCAAACTCCTCTCTTCTTCCTCCTTCTCCCTTGTGTTTAACTTACCTCTTCCTCCTTACCCCCGCTCCCTGTGTCTTTCCCATTTCAAAATTCAATGTTTGTTAAAATAAAAATTTTTTTACTGCAAAATAATAATTGCATATGGGATGGTGGCATGGGGTACTGTTCTCGCGCCATGCTCCGTGGCCAGGCTCCATCTTTCACCGGACGAGGAGTACTTCCGTGTGCAGCATCCTTGCTTTCGAGCGGTCTAATGTCCGTTCTTCTTTCCTACCCTCACTACCCCCTTCTCATGATCTTTTATATCGCCGTGGTTAATAGTGAGAACCCCCACTGTTGGTGGTGACCCTCTTCTGTCCCCTTTCCGAATCTTCAACTATCGATTTTGATTTATTTTTGTATGCATGTGTATGCCACTTCTTGTCCTGGACAGTATCCTATATTTTGGACCTCTGTGGATAGCAATAGATCACTCCTTTACTAGGGTGGGGGACAGGAGGAGAGAGAGAGAGGGGGGGGTTGTGGAAGAGCACGACGGGCGAAAGGGGAGAGGGGATGGTGTTTTAGGCAAGAGCATTGAAAAGCGGGGAAAATGGTTTCCATGAGGACGGCACTAAGCTCCGCCTCCGTCGAGGGGAAGGTGAGCAGTGGACGCATGCGTGTTTCACACTGTCTGGATGGTAGCAGTAGCATCGAGGCCGCTAGAGGGTGGTAGTGTTGGGCTCTGTCGTTGACTGAGGGTTGCAGCCTAAGGCTGCTGGTGCTACTGCTTTTAACACGTGTGCTGTGAAAAGAAATTCGCTGTAGTAGGGACGAGTGTACTCCTGCTCCCTTCCACCAGCCTATCTTCCCCTAGTTACTTGCTGAACTGCTAGGTACAAGGTGTGGACTGTGGTCTGATCTGGACGGTCACAGGCAGGGAATGTGTCTGATGGTCAGCTGCGGCCGAACTGTAGGAAGGGGGAAAATGTGACGTGTGTGTTTGTATCAGTGAGGAGGCTTTCCTGGCCTTGCGCGGGACATGTGTTTGTGTTGATGTATGGCGAAGACTTACTCTTAATGGATTGTTTTCGGTTATTGACCCCTGACCTTTGCCGGTCCTGGATGAGTGTCTCACGTCGACATCATTGCCATCATGCTGAAGGCTTTGTTTTGTTTTCGGATTTCGAGATTCACCTCCAATTGCGACGTTTCCAATAATAATAACTGTGACGTTGATAATCAACGTGGTGTCGACAGTAGCCAAGAAGGTAGGAATGAACCACCTACGGTTGGTCACTCACTGAAAGGGGGGAAAGGGCAGGGTCACTCAGGCAATAAAGGGTCACGTTTGGTGTTGCTTTCTCTTTTGAGCCTGTTGGGGTTGTACCGCGCGTCACCTCGCGTCACCGTCTCCTTCCTTCACCTCTTCCACAGCAGGACGAGGGGGAGAGGGATATCTGCATTCCATGGTCCAGTAAGCACGGGGTGGGGCAAGAGTTTTAGGGGCCGGGGAGAAGGGCACCTTAAAAGAGGTCCATTATGGCTTCATGTTAATGATGTGTAACTGCAAGTTGAATATATTTAATAATTTACCACATAAGCCTTGACCATTTGGAGTAGATGGTGCGTGAAAGGACATGGGGTTTTTTAGGTCCTGTGTGGACACGTCCATCATAGTCGTCCCCCCTCCTTCCCCACCTTTTTTTCGAAAAGCTATCGTCCTAGCCCCTTCTATACCCAGTCCATGTTATCTTGCAGGCTATCTGTACCCGTTTTTCAATGCATTAAGCGTCCTATTGGCGATATAAAAGTGAATGGTCATCACGGCGTCCCTCCTCTTCCCCCCCCCCCCTCCATGCACATTCCTGAAGTTCATTAATGGCGACATTCTTAATGGACTCCCTCCTGTTGACGCCCTAGGTGGCTCTGGAATTTCCTGATGCATTTCTGACGAAAATGCCTTCTTTTTTTGGAGGAGGTGGGGCCATTATGAGGATTGTGTGAAGGAAGTAGGGTGTAGAGGGTGGGATGCTGTGGATGGAAGTTGTTCTAACTGTTGTTGACCAATCAAGTTCGTTGCGGACAAGTTTGGGCCCTATGCAGCAGTATGAGTCATTCGGGCCCGTGGATGTAGTCATGGTTGAATACTGAGGCGGCCTGTGTTGGAATGGCTGGAAAGTCTCTTAATGACGTCACGTGCTGCCTACGATGCTTCCACTAGTGGCGCTACTGTTTGTGTTGATGAGATAAGTTAGAAGTCTAGAGGATGCTGTCTCCTTGGCAACCGATCGCAGCAGCAGCCTTTCCTAATTCCTTTCATCTCATTTTGATCTCTCTCTCTCTCTTCCTCTCTCTTTTTTTTAATAAAATTTCCTCTCCTTGCATCTTCCCGTCATCTTTCAGTAATTGTTCAATTATTTAAAGAAAGAGAAGCGTTAGTTGTTGTTGTTATTATTATTATCAGCTTGATTACCAACTTTATTGTTACTCATCCAGTAGCAGATGGTTCAGTAGCATTTCGTGTTGGTGCAAATTTTTATCTTCTGTTAACAGCACCGGAGTCTCCGCTGCTATCATAGCAGACTGAGGTGATGTCTTTGAAGTCCATTGCAAGTTGCAGGAGGGCCCTGAGCTTTTTTTTTTGACACTCCTTGAGAAGTTGTAATCGTTGTCGTCATAACTTTGAGTCATCGTCTTCTCCTCGTCCTCCTCCTCCTCCTCCTCCTCAGCAGAACACCATCGCGATGTTTATCATTATCGAGATGGATGAGCATGCGCTTTTAGGGTCGTTAACAAACATCTGGGTGTTGTTAGTGTTTTTCGGATATTTTTTTGAGGAGAGAAGCACTAAGGGATGTTAAGGTGATTAGACATGTGACAGACATTCATTCAGGTTTGTGTTGAGGAAACCCCATCTTCTCACTTGCGTGCTACTTTAGTCGTACAGCTCTCTCTCTCTCTCTCTCTCCCTTTTTCTCTCTTATTCCCTCTTTCTCTCTCCTCCCGATCTCTCTTTCTCTCTCTCCTTCTCTTCTTCTCTTTCTCTCTTCTTCTCTTTTTCTCTCTCCTCTCTCCCTATCTCTCGTTCCTCTTTTTCTCTCTTTCTCTCTTATTTCCTCTTTTCCTCTCTCCTCTCCCTATCTCTCCTTATCCCCCTCCTTCTATCTCCCTTTCTTTCTGTCCAATTATAGCATCTCTATTAACCCTTTTTCCGCTTATGGTAGGGTCGAGTACCCATATTTGTCCCCACTGGGACACATGGACATCTATTGAACGGTATTCTTACACAGCTGGCTTGCAGGCCTAATACTGCAACCCCCTATGCTTATGTATCACCTGTCTCCTGTTCATTAGGGAGCTCCACCTGGGAGCGGCGAGTTGCGTTGGACACACCAGTTCTCGTCTGATCACTGAAGTTAAGCAACGCAAGCTCAGTTAGTACTGACATGGGTGGTCGCTCGGGAAAGCTGGGTACTGCTAATACCCAATAATCGTCGCATTAGTGTAGTGTCTGTGCAGACTATGCACTAGAACTATGCAGTGGACGGGTCTCTAATGACCTTTGTAGTTGACGGGACCTTAAACACCAACAAACCAAAAGGAGCTCCGCCGACGTAAGGGGACGAGCTCCTACACCTGGGAATTTTGCCTCATCTACCCCGTTGCAGGTGCAAAAACTGGCTTGCAAGCGTCGGAAGCGAGCTTTTACACCTGGGAATGTCCAGGGAGGTGGGGAGCTCCCACACCTAGGAATTTGCCGATTTACGCGTTGCATGTAGCAGGAGTTCACGGGGCCACGGAGTGGCTGTATTGCGTTGGACACACCAGTTCTCGTTTGATCACTGAAGTTAAGCAACGCAGCCCCAAATAGTACTGGCATGGGTGACCACTTGGGAAAACTGGGTACTGCTAATACCCAAAAATCGTCGCTTTAGTGTAGTGTCTGTGCAGTTTCTGCATAAGAACTATGCTGTGGACGGGGCTCTAATAACCTTTGTAGATGAAGGGCCCTAAAACACCAACAAACAACAACAACAACAACTGGGAACATTAGGTACTGCTAATGCCCAAAACAACGTAATGTCTGTGCAGACTGTGAATTAGAACTACGTGGTGGACGGGTCTCTAATGAGCTTTGTAGTTGATGGGCCCTAAAACACCAACAAAGTAACGGGGCCACGATTTTACGTCCCATCCGACGAAAGGTTCACTGGGCGGCCTTTCTATCCCAGCCCTCTTTTTTTATTGAAGGAATTGAGGTTTGCTTCCTGAGGTGGTTATGTTCTACTTACAGTTTCGGATGACGAGTACCACACCACTACCCTGAGACTATTCTTCTGAAAATGTAACCATTGATGATGTGTCCATAGGCGGTAGTTCGCACTCTCCCATTTTTACTGCTTATTTGAATACGCATCCTACGCAGTTTTCTTTGTTCTGAAAGGGCGTAGGAGTCGAATGGCATAAATTGAGTATTTCTAGGATCCGCTAGGTGGGGGAGGGGTGAGGGGGTTGGTCAGCTAGTGGTGGTCAGACCCTTCCGATGGTTTCACAAGTGATAACATTGGTTTAGCAGCAGCAACCCGTTTCTCAATCAAATTCGTATCTCGCAGTGGGCGCCTTTCCCTAATTCCCATTCCTCAAGTTCATAACTGGTGGTGGGAGCTACTGAGGAACTGGCATGACGCAAGAACAGTGGAGGAGGTAACTGGTTAGGCTCACCAGAGGGGTACATGTTTTCGCAAAACTATATACATAACTTATCCTCCTCAAAGTTTGTCATTACCAAAGGTTTTTGTGCAAAGAAATTCAATTTCGTGTTGTTACTGACGTGCTTTTTGTTTCGGAGGAGGTGGTCCAAAAGGTCCTACCAACACGTTATCGGCGGGTCAAGCATGCCAAGCACTTAGAGGACCCAAGTCTGAGGCCCCCCCTTGTTCTAAGTACTAAGTAATACTATAAAATCAATGTATTAATTAAAAAAATCTATTTTTCAGCTTTTTTAAATCACGGGTATGGTACTGCTTCGGAGGCCCATGGCAATCGGACGTCCCAAGCGCGTTTCTTGAGCGTGTTCGATAGCCCGCATCGGGATAATCATCCAGTGTATCCCCGAATGAATGTTTATTTTAAGGAGTCAGCACTTTTCCTTTTAACCCTCCATCCCTCTTTCACTGGAGTTGCTGACATATTGTGACCCCCCCACACACACATTACCATTGGTCAGTTCTTGTCACGTGGTCTTGTTGCATGTATCATCTTCGTTTGCTTTGTGAAGTGCCTGGGACAACGACATGAATGCACTTGTGGATGAAATGAAGCTTCCCCCTCTCGTTTTTGTGTGTGTCTTTCATTTATTCAGCTGTGGGACATGATAAACATTTAAAAGACGGAAAAAAAAGTGGATGGGGGAGGTCGGGTCGAGTCCAGGGAAAATGTTTATTCCGTTGTCTGCTGACGTCATCTCAGAGTGAATCATGGGCTGCAAGCAATTTTTGGCAGTCCAGAGTCCTTTTCTACGTTTAATATGATATACTATTATTATGTCTTGATATGACCTCCTCTTTCATTCCATAATTCTTGACCTCGGACTCCCGTTGACCATCTGCTGTGCCTTATTCTTTCCAATTTCGAGGCGGGAAGGGGGAATGGAGCATATGGGAGGTTGTCCCATCTGGTGATGCGAGGCCCCGGCGTCATCTGCTGAAGTTCTCGCGCAATCTGCCTCTAATGACTAATTTAAATCGTCTTAATCGCCATCAGAGTGCAAGAAACCGTTTTCAGTAAAGGGTTAAATACTGTGGAACCGCAGGAGGAAGGGAAGGGTGTGAGAATGTGTTGCCACCGTGAAGGGGGGGGAGAGTGGTGTGAAACTTGAAATGCCGTGTCCCACAAGAAGGGGACAAATTATTATTGACGTCCGCGTTAAAGTTAATTAATATTTTGCTGCATGGCCGTCCATAGTAGAAAGGGGAAATTCGGAATAGGTGGGACGAGACCCAGTATTGGAGGGATTGCGGTAGTTCAACTTCTT
Organism: Trigoniulus corallinus; assembly: GCA_013389805.1. Classification (NCBI taxonomy): domain Eukaryota; kingdom Metazoa; phylum Arthropoda; class Diplopoda; order Spirobolida; family Trigoniulidae; genus Trigoniulus; species Trigoniulus corallinus. Next base: position 381,599 of record JAAFCE010001963.1, on the reverse strand, counting down.
TCCAAAAACTAGCGTTAGTTGACCCCCTAGCACTCATTGAATGGTGCTAACCTGTGGTTGTCCGTCCTTCCTTCCTCTCCTCGTCATTAGAATGGGAGCGTCGTTGTTGGCGTTCGAATGGAATTAATTCAGCGTCGCACGTGGAGGTTGGCGGGAGGAAAGAACGAAGGGCAGAGGGGAAAAGAAGGAGGAGGGGCTTTATAGTCACGTGACGTCTTATCCCAGCACATCGGGGATGGGGGTTGGGAAGAAAGACAGTGGGAGGGAGGGGGTTTGTTTTCTTATTGGGTTGTTAGCAGGAGCGCCTCTATCAGAGACGAACGAACGTGTTGAAGCGTGACTCAGTTGTCATCGGCGGCTTGCGTGTGAAGGTCGGTCGCCGTCGTGTATTTGTGCCAACGTTCAGTTCCTGTTATTGTTGTCGTCGTCGTCGCCACCGAGTCATTCGCCACAGACACTCAGTTATTGCTCCAACAGGAACTTCATTTTTGTTGGAGAGGCGTAGTCGACCTTTAACCCTCCAAGTTTTCGGCAATAGGACAATGATGAGGATTGTACTCCTTCTCCTCCTCTGTCTAGTGAGTGAGTGAGTGAGTCTGCGAGTACCCACGAGTAGTTGACCACCAAATTTAGTGTTGGTCTCTGACCCTCGGTTGTAGTGGTGCTTCATTCGTGTCAGTAGTGACCATTGGTGTGCCCCGGCTGCGAACAGAGGTGCTAGTGTGTGTCTATCTTGCAGAGAGATTTGTGCGATGATGGGAGCAGCAGCAGCTTCTTATTGATTGTGCTTCGGACATTTGTAGAAGAGTCAAGGGTCAACATTCATTCCCTGGGATATTCTAAAAGTTTCGACTTTGGGAGGTTAGTTTTGGAGGATATAGTTTTTAATAAGCTTTTGTGGCGGTTTGATGACTCGTGAATCGATAGGGAGGCTTGTCGATGGACTTCAAGCCCCCCCCCTTGTTGTGGTACGGTGTTGTACCAAAGTCTCCTCCTCTGAGATAACGAGCGTGTGGTGCCAATTTTTTTTTGTGTGTGTGAAGTTGTGGCCCGCCTGTAGTCGGTTCCCGTTAGCCACCCGCCTTCCCTTTATTTCTACTTTCATCTCTCCGCCGCCTCCCTCATCCCCACCGTTTGTTTACTATCGGTGTAACTGCGCGATGACGGTGACCCAGTTTTTTTGGTCGATTTCGATTGTCCGAGGTTGACACCCACGGAAAGTGATCCGATCCCTCTTTGCAGGTGAGTTGGGCCTGGCAATTTCGTCAATGAGTTGACCTCGACGATTATAGAGGAGGTAATTGGGGAGTGGAGCGCTGATGTGATTAGTAAGGGAAGAGTTATCCACACTCGTCCACACTTGTTCGAAACGTGAAATCGTAAAATGTCCCGCCTCCTCTACACCGCTGCAAGTGTGTTTGGACCCATTTGGTGGTTAACCAAAAACCACAATTTCTTTTCCAAAAATTTTATTTCTGGGGGGACGGGTTGAGTGACCTAATTTCTTGTCAAGGGATGGATTATCTTTCGTACTTGCACGTTGAAATCACGTTGCGGGACAATAGCATTAAAGACCCTTCACTGACTTCTCGGGGTCCTGTGTCCCTATCTCACAGGCTTGAGAGGTATGACGTGGCGGAAAGAGGGGGGAAATGGGAGGGAGCTGCTGTATTGAGTTGGACACACCAGTTCCCGTCTGATCACTCAAGTTAAGCAATGCAACCCTAGCTAGTACTAACATGAGTGCAGTGGCGTCGCTAGGGTTGGTGTCACCCCCCCCCCTATCCCGAAAAAAGCCGCTTCTTCTGCTTTGGTGTCACCCCATTATCATGGTGCGAGTGGTGTCACCCGGTGCGGCCCGCACCCTCTAGTGACGCCACTGCATGGGTGACCTCTTGGGGACACTGGGTACTGCTAACACCCAAAAAAAATCGTCGTAACAGCATAGTGTGTGCGCAGACTCTGCGTTAGGACTACGAAGTGGACGGTACTCTAATGACCTTTGTAGTTGATGGGCCCTAAACCACCAACGAAACAGAAGGGATAAATGGGAGGATGAAAACCCGTGTCATGCTCTCATTAATTAGACTAGGCATCAAATGGTCAGTCTGGGGGGAGGAAGGGGGAAAGAGGAAGAAAGACTAAGCGTGAGATGGGAATGGAGCAGCTAGCGGGCGGGACGTTGAAATGTCGGTGAAAAATGGATTTGTTGTCTGGTCGGGGAGAAGGAATGTGGTGGATGGCCATTGCTCACAGTGTCCGATTACTGTATTTTGGCCGGGGTTGAACTCGCGAATGTCCCCTCCTGCCATTAGCCCATGTGCCTAATTATAAAAGTCCTTTTTAATATGGAAACTATCATAATGAATATAAATGATATGGCCATACATTATTACGTATTCCGTTCCGAAACAGTTGCACTGAGTAATGAATATGAAGTAACGAGTGGGTGGAGGTACAATAATGGTCAGATGCCAGTGGACAACAGTGGAATGAGATTTTATCACGAATTTGAATATTTGAGGAGGTTATCCACTGATGACATTATCACTCTCTCTCTCGTTGTTTTTTCTTTCTGTTCCTACGCCTCTACACAAACTCCATTGTTGCTAAAAACTAAAATTAATGATATTGCTATAGGGTCGTGTGAGGAGACACCGCACATTCATTTACACGCTGTTGCTAGGAGACCAGGACGCGTGCTTTTTTTTCTTTTTGACCGACGACGCTAATGTTAATGGCCGTGCTTGTATTTTCCCGCCACTCTCCCATCTACCAATCAGGCGCTTGATTTGGTTGTGACATGCTACTGTCGTCATCGTTCTTTTCTATACAATAGAATGAAAATTTTTGGTTCTTTCGAGTAGAAATCACCAGTTCATTAAAATAAGGTTTTATTTTACAATATATATAAAAAGTAACCTTTCCTTAAAAAATAATTCATTTTAAAATATGTAATTATCTTAATAACGTCCGCAGGAAAGCTCCAACTTTTGCCTGCAAGTTCCATTGGTCCATCTTACGGTCTTCACTTTGCTGTAATATTGGTGAGGATCCATTTCTGCCTCCTGAAGTTTGCTGTCGTCTTTTTATCTAAAATTCTGCTGCTTTTAGTGCCATATCTCGAATATTAGGGATTTTGTATACCTTACCCTGCTACAGGTAGGAACCGGATTCATAATACAGTACTAGAGTTCAGGTGCACTGGAACTGTAAGGGTGACAGTCGTTAATAGGCTGTCGATCGACGTCATTGCCACTAGTCACGTGTCAATGACGTCGATAGTGGCAGTTATGTCGCTTGGTTTAAAAGAGGGGGCAAGGACCTGTCGCCATGGCGAATTAGCCACGCGAACGGAATCGGGTCAGTTGGTTAAATGGTGGACATCACACAAATGGACGTATCGTAATAAGATATGTAAATGAGATAGGTTGCTGTTGCTGTCAGTGAAGTGTGTCCAGCTATGTGGAGGACGTAGTTCTAAGGTAACTATCCAATGGTTTCCTTCATGACACCATCAGTAGTCCCCCTTTACCCCCTCGCGTTAATTTTGCACGCCTCGTTAGACCATGAATTTTCCTTGGATGAATTTCAGTCTCTTGTTATAATTATATGCAGACACATTTAAGGAAATAATCATACATTCACAAATGTCGCCGTTTTAATGTGGGAACAAACGTGAAACTGTCAACTGGTTCACGCCCTCCCTCTGTCTCCACTACTTGAATTGCATTAGAGGATTTGTCAGCCTTCTTCCCCCCCCCTCATACCATCTTGGAGTACGGTCCATAAAGTGGGCCATCTGGAGACCAAACTGCTCATAACCACCCCTTGTGGCTGGAGTAAAGACGAAAAACAATTTTTCCGTGACAGCGTAACAGGATATCTTAGAAAAGTTGATAAATAACAGGGTGTTGACTGTACAGCAGCAGCAGAGAAAAAGAAAGATAGGGCAAGACCTGGGTCCCCGAGGGAAGGCGATTATGAAGGCCATGTGTTTGATGACCAAGGAAATCTGATGACATTCGGCTCTGGTTTTTTTTTTCCTAGCTCGCTGTCGTCCCAATCAGAGATCTCTAGACTGCATCTAAGGAGGTCCAGTTCAAAGTGCTGGTGGTGACTGTTTCCTCTCTTGAATCAACGGCCCTCCCTTAACAGGCTAAACCTTCTCTCAACCCCTACTCTCTCCCGTCTCCGCAGGAAGATAAGCGGTCCTCCTATCCTACACTGAAGATAGATAAATCATGTTCAAGTGAGCAAATATTGCAGGGCTTCAAGAAAAGTACTTTCCTCGGAGAGAATTTTGGCGTTATCTCATGTAAGGCAACCCTATTCCTACCCCAAAGGTCAGTCCTTACTTTTATTATCGCTTTCACCCATCCCCCCCTGACCTCTCCCCCTCCATGTTCCCGCTTCAAGAAACATGATAAACGTGAGGATACTACTCTAGTATTGGCGTATAACGTGCCGTGGTGTTTTTCATGTTGATTCACCACCGGAGTTCCCATCACCGAAGGGCAGCTGCCTACACTGACCCATCAACCCTCCTCCAGCGAGTCATTGATAATGATCATAAACGTTTCGTACTGGCCTTCTTTTCGTCTTCTGTCATCCCGTCTTGTGCCCGACCTCTTCCTCCTCTCCCTGAGAGAGGAGGACGAGCAGAACTAACGATTGGGGGGCCTGCTGGTATTAGTGCAAAGTTAAGACTTTCGAAAGGCGTGGAACTGGCGAAGGATAAATTGGTTGATGTCATGGGACCTGACCTTCCTGCGTCTTGTGGCCTTCTTTTGGATGTCAACTGTAATAACATCAATTGAATGAGTGCAGCTTTCGAGAGTGGAAAGGGCAAAGGGCGGCAACACACTGGGTGGGTTGAGGGGGGAGCTAGGCGGAAATGCCGGTGTAAAAATCCAGAGAAACCGAAAGTGAAGTCATAAATCATGACCCCTCCGTTTTTGACAGCCTGCCTAAATTATTTGCTGTTGGTCTGTGTCATACAAGATGCAAGTCCTCATAGTGACTGAGCTGTCCATTGTCGTGAGCCTCACACAGTGGCGGCAGCAGCCTACAGTGCTAGTGTTTTACTAGAAGTGAATTTTTTTTTTACTATCCCCTTACCCTCCTCTTAGTACCCCAGTGTACTTATACGGTGTATTTTGTCCAAAATATGGATAATGTGGTGGCATTGAGTCTTATCTCAGGTGTCCGACTAGTGAACGAAGCGAAAAAGGGTTCGTTGTCTTACTCAAATATCACTTCCCGGAAATGTGTCTCAAATCCCGTTGTATAGTCATAGCAAAGAAGGAGTGGAATTTCGTACCCATTTTCCTTGTTCTTTCACCTATGGTCCTCCCTCCTTCCTTGCCACATGTACATTCCAGCAATCATTGTGTGCAAATAAATTTCTGGAAGCAAAGGTGGGTCCTCTTTTTTTGCCTTCGAGGAGTTTCCAGTGTCTCTTGAAGCACTATTTTGAACAAAGCGCCATCTGGAGGAGAGAGTATTCAAGTTGACCACTTACTACTGTCAGAAACTGACACGAGATTCCTGTGTTCATCGAGCAAGAGTCCCATCCCATTAAATTGTCCAAAAAGTCTTTGATACCCGTCTCAGACTAATGTCCATAATGCCCGTTATCCATCCGTTAGTCTTTAGCCTGAAGGGAAGTTCATGAATATGACAACAGCATAGGGCATGGAACATTGCTGCCTTTTAGGGCCTAATATACTACCGAACGGTCTTTGTCTCCCAAGATTTTCGTCATTGTTGTTAGAGGGGAGGCCCATTGTAATTGCAGAAGAGGAGAACAAAGGGGAAGGGGAACGGATTTTACAACAGGGAAGTGAATGCGCTACTCCAGGAAAACGAGCCTTAGGACCATTTTATGACTCCAGTAGGGAGGAGAAAGATTTTCATATGTTAATGATGACGAATGATCTCGTTGCCATGAGACTTGGAACAACCACGTGGCAAATGACCCTTGGACCCTAGACGCGTGGCGGTGTTGGGGCATGCCATCTGTCAGCAGGAGCGGAAGGAGAAAAGGGTCTCATCGCCCTTGTGTTGTTGGCCTCTTCTTTTCATTTCGAGAAAAAGGAAAAGGCCCTTTCTTTTTTTCCCCCCAGATGCAGCAGCCGCACTCTTATTGGCTGGTGTGTTTCGTTGCCATTCCCCCCGTTCCTATCTTGTTAGCTATCGATCGAGGCACCAAAACAGTGGCTGCCTGCCAACTTCACTGTCTGGTGCTGCCACCACCACCATTTTCTCTGGATTTGCAGCGTCAAAAGCACGGATACAAAAATGGATCCGAACGTTACCAACAACATTCATCATTATTGATTCTCAACCGTTTTACACGTTCCAGGCTTAGGACTCGGTAACAGTCGGGCACCCTCAGCTAGTAGTTCCAGGTCCACTTCGCCCAGTGCTGCCACTGCCACTTCACAGTCTTTGATTCCTCATCTGTCAGCCAAAGGACCTCTGACGCGCCAACCAACATCCGCCGTTGACAAGTCATCTTCCAAGCAGTAAGTAATAACAGGAGTTGCTTATTGATACCGAGTCCTTTTGGGCCGGTAGTCTAGGAGTAGCATGAGACGAGGTTTCAAAAAACCTCAAGTAGTAGGTCAGGTCAGGTGATGGGAATGGGAGTCACGCATGCGCATTATTGAGCATCTTATTTTGTCCATGAAAGACATCATCAATCGATGCTGATGTGTTGACGAATGTATATTTTCTTATCCGTTTCTTTCATTTTTAGAAATAGTGGACATCCATCGCCTGGCATCACTACCAAAGGCCCTGTTTCCACCACCGTGTCCTTGAAGGGCAATGGACACGTTACAACGACATCGACCCCTGGAGCTGCAGGTCCTCCACAGGGCAAGAATTCTATGCTAGATAAGTTCAAGTTCTTCAATTCTAAAGACAAGTCTGAAAAAGGTGAGTCGGTCGTTGCATCTCAGGTCTTAAAGCTCTGCCCGACCACTCTCAAGGTGTCAGGGTCCTCCTTAAAATGTTATTCTCTGATAAGTATTTTCCTCTTGCTCCTTTCAACGTTATCTGTTCGTAGACAGTACCCATTTTTGTTTTCTGTTTTGTGTTAGGAGGTGCAGTGACCACTTCCAAGCGCACCAGTAGTAGCAGTGGTTTCAGTTCTGCTCGCAGTGAACGCAGCGATTCCTCAAACAGCATTTGCAGTGAGACCAAAGGCTGTTCCAGTAGCACGACTCCAACGACAACGACCAGTGGCGATACTAGAGACAGCAGTCCGGTTAGATCAACGGCGACTAGCGAGAACGGCAGTAGTCCCAAGTTGGTGGTCAAGTCTTTTGCCCGTAAGACGTTCGGTCGGTCATTGGAGACCAACAGGGAAACGTCCACCAAACAAGCTTCTCCTAAAACTACCCTCAAGACTTTGGAAACTAGCAAGAAATCAACCATCACCAACAGCCCATCTGCAAATTCAGGTCCAGGCCGGACGAAGCATTCTGGAAACGAGGCTGGTAAGGCGGAGCGAGAATCTGATACGCCCAAAGGAGGTATTGCCGGCAACAGGACAGCCCAGGAAAGCAGTCAGAATCGCGTGACTAGTGGCCTGGAGGCTGCCATTCAACCGGACAATCCAGTTAAAGAATCTAAGATCTCGAGTCTTGTAGTGTCGAAGGCCGCAGAACCCTCGACTGCTACCAAACCTCCTGTTTCTAAAGACTGCCCTTCTGGAGAATCGTCATTATCTTCGCGGTCACACATGCAAGCCACCATCAATCAAGTAGCCGTGGGAGTGGGAACTAGTATTCCCAAGCCCACGGCTGCAGTAAAAGGAACTACTAAGGTGTCGAAAGACGACCGACGCACAGACAAATGCCCCACCTTGAGTAACACCTCTGATTCTTCTAGGAAACCCACATCAGCCATTAATGGGGGATCGACCAAAGTGCTGCCGTCGGACAAGAGCGCCGGTCTTAATAGTTCCGGCAAAGCGGACGGAAGTTCTCAGGTGGATTTTGCCCTGCTAATGGCTGAGAGTGGTGGTGGTGGCAGTAGTAGTGTTACTTCGCCCTCCATGTCTCTTTTGCGTGCCTCAAGAAACGAAAGAGGACGCAATCTTGACAACAACGCAACCAATGTCAGCATCGCCATGGTGTCACCTATGCCCAGTTCGACTCTGTGCGACCCAGTGGGAGGCCCTGGTTCGCAGATTTTTGGTCAGGAGGTTCACTCTGGAGACCACGGGAAACCACCAAAGCCCTACCAGATCAAAGGTGATACGGTTTGTCGCTCAGGGCTCAAGGTCGGTGGTAATGTTGGAGGTTCGTCCACATTGTTGACACGAAGCAAGATGGAGACGACATTTGACAGCACGGACGAGGTGATCACCCGGGAAACGACATCGTCACCTGCGGCCACCAAAGAGACGACCTTCTCAGAGGAACCAGAAGATATTGTGATCAACATCAAGCCAATGCAGCCGATCGTCAGAGCTTCGCATTATGGCTATGCTCGCGGTCTAGGAACAACAGGCTTTTCGTCGGCTCGCGCCCTGGTACCCAGTGTTCACGTGGCCAGGCTGGGGCTCGGTCGGCACGCCTTTTCTTCATCTCAAGATGCCATTCTAAGTGGCTCTGGTGCGTTCAAGCGATTACCAAGCGCCAGTCATGGAAGCATAGTCGACGGGACCATGGATTATGGATCCGATGTAGATTCAGTGGACCTTGCTGGTGGATACATGTCTGATGGCGACATGTTGCGAGGTCACGGACGTGGTGGTAACGACGATATCGCTAGCGGTTACGTGAGCGAAGGTGGAGCATCTTTGTACTCCAGGAGACTTCAGAACCGACTGAGAGAAGCGATGACTGTCGTAGGAGAAAGCAACCAAAAGTCCACGCTAATTCAGGATAGGAGGTACGTGATATTCGAGAACGACCCTTTTCTAGGTTTTCAGAAATTAGACAGGATGACCGAGATACAGGAAGAAGAGTTTCTGTAAAGCTTAAGATCGATGACATCAGAAGGAGAGAGAAATCCACCCTGTTGTCGTCTTTAAGAAACTAGGGTGACTGCTCTTTTGTCTCCAGTGTAGTTTATTGGGGGTCGCCAGCACCAAAAGCGTCTCTTTCAGATGCAGTTGCCATGGCAATTTCAAGGGAAATCCTCTTCCTCCCCCAGCTGCTTGTGTCGTCAAGTGTCGACGACGACAACGACGACGATGCTCTTGCATTTCTTAGTCACTAGTCGCTTTCTTGGTTCCTCCGTAGTTCAGTTTCTTGCGTTGCTTGGCCATATTCAAGTCGGGCGTCAACCCTTACTTCCCTGACTAACAGCATGCCATAAGGGCCTTCAAGAACGTCATAGTACTCAAACTTGCAATCGGGAGTTAACGATGCGTTTGATGCTGGATTTGGTGGAGAGGATGTCAAAAGTCCCAAGAGATTAAACTGCAAGTGTCTGCCATTGCCCCTGAATTTGGAACTGATCTCAATCGACATTAGGACAGTGAACTGACTGGTGCTTCTCTCTCTCTCTCTGACTGGAAAAATCTGCCCCATTGTTGTTGTTTTTTCTTTCTTCTCATAGTAACTTGTTGTTTGTTGTGTTTCAGGAATGGAACTTCCGGTTACCATCCTCGATCTGGGTGAGTGGACACTTTTATGGAAATGTTTCTGAATGTTATTGTCTGTCATGAGTGGATTGCATCGAGCGTAGCAGCATCGATATGATGTTGAATAAGGGTCCACATGAAGTCCTGATTTTTTTTTTTTTTTTTTGAGGGGTTTGAACTCGCGATCAAAAACTCGTTAATCAAACATGTTGATGACAGTGCTATGGAAAGGCATCTTCTCATTACCTTCAGATGCTGCCATGTGATGACTCAGCATCCCCCTTTCCTTCCATGTCCCATTTCACTTCTCCCCCTTTTTCTCCCCTTTCAAGGCCCTTTACTTGGCAGCTGCGCCTCCTGGTGTCATGTGTACGACACGATCAAGAGAATCAACTGAATGCTTTATCGATTAAGGCAGGGGCACAATAACTGTTCTTGTGGCGCCATCGAAGTGGGGAGATTCTCATTCCCCCTTGACGATTTTTTTGAGATATCCCATTTCCTCTCGTGTGTTTGTTGTGACTGCGTTGCCGTGTTAAAAAACTATGAATAATATAGTAACAAAGGCGGAGCCCAGGACGGAAGCAAAGGGTTGCAGGTGTTAGAGGACCATATCGATTCTGAAGACCCGGGTTGAGGGGGACAGATGGAGGAGAAGGTTGGCCGATATAGATAATGTGCCATGTGTTCCTGGAGTGTGTCCATCGGGAATGGGGATAAGGGGGTATGGTAGTTGATTGTCCCACCCCAAGTCTGAGTAATCACTAGTGTCTGTACCCCTCCTTGGCCAAGCGTCTCACTGAACTACGAGTCGGTCGCCATTCTTTATCCACATGTCCGCGTGCCTTCCTGACTGTCATTAAGCTGCGTATCATATTTTTTTTTTGTAAACCGTGTTGATGGACTTAGTGTTAAATTGAAGTTTTCCTCAAAGTCAGGCCCTAGGCCAGACCAGACCTTCGGCTTCATGGGTCTCGCGTGTTCCAATTACGATTCAGAGACTTACCTGATTAATGCGGATGGTGTGCCTGGAAATTTGTCTTATCTCAGGTAAAAGTCTAGTATTTTCTCAAGGCGCTTGATGTTTCCTCTCAATGAACTACTTTTTTTTTTACCTTATCAGCAGGCACGATCTTTGGCATTTCGGGGCCCTGTGCGGGAAACCCTTTTGGGCCCCCTAAGTTAACAATGTTGAAATAATTTCTTTCTGTGGGGGCCCTAAGATCGGGCCTGCTTATCAGTTATTTGATGCATTTTTTTTTCCTTTTCTTTTTGTTAATGATAGTTTGGATGACAGCAGTTCAATTAGCAGTGGACTAAGCGACACCATCGCCGAAATCAGCACTGATGACAATTTGACGGGTTCATCAGTAGGTTCGGATCAAACGAACCCCTATGGTAGTCTGAAAAGAACTCCTAAAGATGGTCACTACCGTGGCACTCCACAGACATCTGATCGAAGCAGGAAAGGAACAGCTACTGACCTCCAACAGGCAAAAATAAGTTGTATTGGAAGCGGCCGACCTTCAGTTCGAAAGGCCGACTCATCACAGCAAACAGAAAACAGCGTATTCAGGTGACTGATCATTGGCAACAGTGTCCTTCAGTAGCCCGCACGTACGTACTACTTCACTCCATTAATGTATGTGATTTGTGGCCATTGTAGGAATTCCAACTCAGCCCTAAAGAAGTCCGTGGAAGTATTGCATCGCGGTAAGTCCGATTTGGAGAATGACAGGAACCAAGGCAGAGGAACACGAGATGCATTGTTGAGCAGCGGTACTGGTCATTCTCAAGGATCTGGTGGCATCTTGCGCAAGAGTGGAGCCTCTTCTGTCAGTGCTAGTGGCGGTGGATCCCCCAAGTCCAAACGGAAGATGCTGTCTACCAAAATGGAGGATGGAGGAGGGAACATTAGCACCAGGCATATTTCAGAGTTTGGATATCCAATGGAAAGGTGTAGTCCTCGTTCTAGTCGTGGAGGCGGATCGGTCGAGACCCATGTGATGGCATGCGGTATGGGATCCGGAAGTGGTAACAAATCCCATACGTTACTATCAGATTCAGGACGAAAGAGTCATTCAACGCGTCCGGGACCTAGTGCTACTTCTCTGGTATACTCGGCGTCTGCCAAACGTCCCAACAGCACGTGCAGCGTGTCATCGACAGGTAGTAGCAGCAAGAGTGGGTGTTCACGAGGCAACTCGAAAAAGAGTTCCAGCGAACAATTGAGTGAGCTTGATGGCGTCTCTGTAGCCCTAGGCACTTCGGGTTCGTTGGATCACGTTCGACATCAAGCGTCAATGGCTCACGTGTCTGGCATTCCGAGGCCGGGATCGGCCCAGTCTTCGTCATCGTCGTCCAGCAATCTGACTCTGGAGCACAAGAGTAAATCTGGTCGTCGTTTAACGAGCCTACAGACCTTGCAGGAACTGTACGGTCTGGGATCGGGAGAGGCAACAACCTCTTACAGCCATGATTCCTTGGGAAGAATGCACAAGTTACAACCATCCCAGTATCCGTATGGTTCTTCCACCATTCCACCTCCTTCCAAAGACTATTCTACCATCATTTCCAATCCTCATGCTAGTCTGAGCAACCGTGAAAGGGCTCTGCGTTCATCGGCGTCGCCATCACCTTCTTCCAAGGACCACCATCAACAGGGTGGCTGTAGTGACTCTGGTGTTGATCATCCGTCGCCGTATTCGGTGACGTTCGCAATGGACGTGACCAATGGTTCCTCCAACTCTGGCGGTGGTAGTCCGTACTCTTCATGGCTGCGTCGTAGTCCCAGTAACGCCAGCTCCATGACAGGTTTTCAGATGCACCGTGTGACCGGAAGTCTAACAGAAGCAGAGAGCTTAGAATCATTGGCATCTAACGCGTCTAGTATCCACGCTCAGATTCAGCATGCCAGGGCCAACAGCTTGACTCATGCCTGTTTGGCTCTTCATCAGCGCCATACGAGTCCTAGTCCACGCCTGGCTCGATCCAATAGCATCCGGTCTACCAAGTCTGAAAAGCTATATCCGTCAATGCTTCAGAGATCCGAGGACTTGGACACGTACCTCAGTGGTCCCATGTCAGCTTCTGTGCAACCTAATCCGAGAAATATGAGCCAGCCCGCATCGCCAACACCAGATGGTCAGGTAAGTGAGCACGTGCCACGATAGTATGGCCCCGGTATCGATTTTTGACAGTTGTTAGTCTATTTTCACCGCCATTTTTTTTACCCTCACCCCACCTCTAGACATCTGCAAAATATGCCTACCCCATGAACCTGTTGCTACACAGCGGGGCGCACTCGACATCGTCCTCCCCGTCCCACGGTCCATCGAGAGCTAGCAGCACCATTCCATCTTACGTGGGAGGACTGCTCTCAAAATTGACCTGTAAAGACGACGATCGTGAGTATTATTGTCCCATAGGGCGAGTCACCTTACAGGCCTTGCTGCCGTTAGATGATGGAACGTAGGTTCGTTTCTACTGTCCGGTTTTTTTTTTGATTAGTTTTCTTCTTTTGCAGTTCATGGGTCATCGTTATCACTAGCATCTATAGCATCCTCCGTCTATTCTACGGTAAGTAGTACCATGGACTGCCCCATAGTACCAGAAGGGTGACAGGGAATGTTGGGTGGAAGTAAGGGGGTAATGCTCTTATATTGTCGTTGATAAGACTTGCCCCGTTACATTTTCACAGCCTGAAGAAAAGCACAATCATGAAATTCGTAAATTGAGACGGGAGTTGGCTGAAGCTCACGACAAAGTTCAAACGCTGACCTCTCAACTTAGTACGGGGGTAAGGAAGTAATCAAATGGTCAAACTAAATTTTTTTATTTTTTTTCAAACGTCTTCCCTCGATACTTCTACATGAAGAAACGTAGTGCGCACCACTGTGGGAACTTTAAAAATATAGTAATTACCCTGAGAGGATAACTAGAGACTCACGTGGTCCTTTGCCCAGGAGTGACCATTAGGACCGGTTTAGGGTATCTCGTAAAGTGACATCGACTTAGAGGCTCACCCATCACTCTTAGAGGCTATTTTGTGATAATCCTGGTGTACTATTTTTAACTTAGGACCAGTAAGTTTTCTCTTCGTTCTTATTGTGATCCTAGTTCATCTTTCCACAAACATGCCCGTAACCCAAAATTTCGGACAATGGACCATGTTGAGAATTGACTTCTGGAGATTAGCACGACCCAATCACCTTCCCCCCTCCCCCCCTTCAAAAAGAAAGATTTTATTTTTGACTTGACCTCGCTCATTGTGGAGGAGAGCATGTCAATTGGGTTAGGACAGAGTAGGCAGAAAGAACTTCTGTCGCCTAAGGAGTTGGATGTTGGGTTGGTTATCGACCTTTGACCTAAATGAAAATAAAATGGGAGAGACCAAATGAAAAATCCCTGCTGTTTCTTAACTGAATATGCCCTGTTGCCTACCAGGCGAAAGAGGAAGAAAGAGAGAGAGAGAGGGACTAGGAAAATGAGTGCATTGGACTCTGGGAGTTAATGTGGAGAACGTTTTTTTTTTGGATCCACATTTCTTCACCCCAGATTGAGTTTGTCTTTTAGCACACCTTGAAGCTGAGGCCTTTGATCTCTAGTATTCTTTGAGGAGGTGCAGGAAAACCCTTCCGTGTCTTGTTTGTTGACGTCTTTATCACGCCTTTATGTGTAATCAATATCACCTGTCTCTTGTATTTCAGACGGCGTGGCAAGCAACGACTCCAGGAAGTGGAGGAGGAACCTGGCCGTTAACGCTTTCCACTTCCGGTGGCGGAGGACAAGATTGGCAGGTAGGCCTAAAATTAGGAATACCCTGAAGAGTAATACTTGGAGGTAGAGGGGGCAGAAGAGAGAGTGAGACGGACTACTACCCTGCGGGGGATGGACAAACAACTTGAACTATCAGTGGCCCTCGACCTTACCACCCTCCCGTCCCGTTACGAGGAAATATGCCTCAAAATTTGGAAATAAATTAGAATTCCAATATTGAGACGATTTTGGCAATAGTGGGCCGTGCTCTCATCTTTCCCATATTTTGTGTTTCCCTTCTCCCCCATGAAGGGCGGCTGTATTGCGTTGGACACACCATTTCTCATCTGATCACTGAAGTTAAGTAACTCAACCTCAGCTAGTAATATGGTGGGTGGTCGCTTGGGAAAACTGGGTACCGCTAATACCCAAAAATCGTCGCATTAGCGTAGTGTCTGTGTAGTCTCTGCATTAGTACTACGCAGTGGACGGGACTGTAATGACCTTGTAGTTGAAGGGCCCTAAAACACCAATGAAACAAAAAAAAACTCCCCCGCGGTTTTAGTTGACCGGCCAGAATTTTCTGGGCCTTCCAGGCGCGTTCACCTGAGTTTCTTCATTCATTCTTTTCAAGATTTAGGGTGAAGGGCACACCTTCTTTCCAGAAATAAATGTCTAAAATGGTCCTAAGAAGTGGATTTACTTTTGGATTGCCTGGTGATGGTGCCCTTCTTTTGTTTGTCTCACGAGTCCCATTATGGAATGTGGGTGGCCGATAAAAGTGGGGGATGTCGTTACTGGTCAAGCAATCTCATGTCCCGTCTCCTCCTCCTCCTCCTTCTGCTGTCAAAAAAAACAACTTTATTGTCCCGCCCAGAAGGCCGTGGTGGCGTTTTATGTTAATATTGGCCTCATTTTATTTGTGTGTCTCTGGGTGCCCTCAAAGATTTCGGGTGGTAAATATGATTAATATTTCGGCAAGGTCGCCTCCTCTCGTCTGAGCTGTCCCGTGTCATTCTCTGATCTCGCCCGAGCCTAGTTGCTTTACTCGTAATCTGCAGTTGGCAAATGAGTGCTAATGAAAGACGGTATCCAAATTGCGCTCTTGCAACACGTGGCCATCAGCACGATGTCTTGTTGACACTCAGGTGGGAAATGCCTTCAGTTAAAGGAAAAGTGGCTGCGATGGCCTTGGTTCACAATGTGAGGAAGCCTTCAGGTGTTCCGAGATCGAAAATAAGCCGGTGGGGGTGTTAGGAAACCCACAAGACATCGTCAAAAATATCTCCGGTAAACTCCGTAGTTAGGTTTGAAATAATGTGACCTATACCCTTTGACGTTTACAAACACCGGGTTTTTGGGAGGGGAGAGGTGAATGGTTTTCACGCTGGCCCGCGGCCAGGTGGGCTGATTGATGGTTATCCAATAATGAAAATATTTTCCAACCCCTGCTTTAAACTCGAAATTTGGTTTCGTTGGTGTGCCTCGTCCACTGCCTAATTCTAATGCAGAGTCTACACAGGCACTACACGCTTTTTTTTGGGTATTAGCAGTACCCGGTGTTCCCAAGCGGTCACTCGTGCTAGTACTAGCTGGGGCTGCGTTGCTTAACTTCAGTGATCGGACAAGAACTGGTGTGTCCAACGCAAAACAGCCGCCCCTCCCCCCAACGAATTCGGGGTAGTTAGTCGGCGGCCGACTGCTTTGGTTAATTTGTGCGTTTTTCTTACCCCTCACCCCCACCGGAAACTTAGCTTTCTGTATTCAAGTGGTAAGGTGGGTCTGCCCTTACGTGTCCATCATAACAATTGACTGATAAGCGGAAGTGTTAATAAACGCGATCATTGGAACACCCCTCCCTTCTTGAAGGTGGCCGGAAGAGAAAGTGCACTTCACCCACCCCCTTTCGGTTTTCTACTTCCTCCGTTCCCCCACCCACTTTCAATTTTAGGAAGCGGCAATGGCGCGTGACCTTGTGCTCTCTGCTTGGTGAGCTTTTTACGTGATGCATCGATTGGTTGAATCCCATTGACCTCTAGGCAAGGGAATGGCGTGAATATCACGGGCTCCTGGAGTGGTGCATATTTAGGATACCGTAATTCCCTGGCAGGACCTCGGAATGTGGCGAGCGAAAATTGGAATTGGTATGAACGGAAGTGAACCCCAGACTACAAGCTGAATCGAGGGATAGTGGACGTTGTGTAAACAGAGAGAGAGAGGGAGGGCTTATGAGAGGAGGGGGGTGGCAAAAGTGAGAGTGTCTGGAAATATTCGACAACGCGCCGGGTGGAGCCTTCATCATCCGAGTGGCGTGGTCGCTAGAGGACGCTGTGGAGGCCAACGGTTGAGCTGAAATTTGGTTGCGGAGGAGAACCCACTCATTGAAGGCAACGTCGGAGGTGTTACACTCACGCGAAAGAATCGACGAATATTGTGGGACGTGGGTCGTGCTGGTGCTGCTGCTGCCGTCGCCGCCGCCAAAGGAGTTTCCTCACTTTTAACCTCCTCCATCCTGAGAAGAGAAAAAGTGGACACCAACGCACACTGGTTTGTCCCTTTAAGGCCACTTATTCGATTGGATAAGAAATTTGAATGCCATTCGAAGAAGGACATCACGAAAATCCAATGTTGCCGACCTTTTTGGAGAACGAAGAACAAGTGGTAGTAGTGACCAAAGGTTTGTGGGCAAAAGGACCTTCTCGCTCTCACCCCACCCCATTGCTGTCAAGTCGCATCTACCTGTGAGTTCGAACGGACACTAGTGTCCACTTGAGTTGACGTGTTGCTGCTGTTGTTGTGGTAAATATTGTAACGCTGAGTGAACTTTAACCTTCGAAAATTTACAAGTGGTGTTGTGGCTAATCGTTAGCGTGATAGATGATCGTCCTTGAGTCGTATTGACTGGACGTTGGATCGTTGACCACCCGGGAAAACGTGCGAGGAGAAAGTGCAGTGTGGTCCCCAACGACGTGGAATGTGAAAGCCTTTCAACGACCTTCTCTGTCCCATGTGTCGGAAGTGATGTTGAACCTTGGATTAGTGTCAACCCCTATAAGTGTCTCACTGTTCCTGGAGTGAAATGTGTGTGGCTACTACCACCATCCCAGCCTCCGTTGATCATACTTGAACGAGCCCGTGATTGTCCACTACCATGTTGGATGACGGTCAAAGGACTTGTATCGGGTGGTCGCAGGGCTGCGCCATGTCTCAGTGGGAGAGCAACACCTTGGGACGTTTTCGTTCTCTGCGGCGTCCTGGCAGGAGCGCCACTAACAGTGTGATGCAACAGCACCTGGCCAGGACCAGATCCCAGTTCCAGTTGGGTGTGACTACACCATTCACATTGTACCAACCGTCGTCTCCTTCCGTGTCCCTAATGACGATGCTTAAAATGGCAACGGCGGCATCGGAGCCTCTGCAACCACCATTATCCAAGATTTACGGCAAGGAGGAGGGGGTCACCACCACCACCACTACTACTGCTCTACCTCCTAGCGGCGCTTTTGGTTCCACGAAACCTATTGGTGTTAACTTCAGACCTCATCGGGATGTCCCGTGGTGGGAAATTGCCACCAGGAAAATGCGACATCGTTCTTGTCCGACTCCAACCCAGGCAAGTTGGGAGTTAGGAGGATCTGGGAAGCTATTCGCTCCTGTGGGATGAGGAGGAGATTAATTTACTCGGAGACGGGAATTTTGACAGACAGTCACTGTGCCTCTTAATTGGCATCCTGGATAACGGTTAATGGCGCACAGTCCTTATCTTTGCTGTGGACCGCGGGCTTCTGGTTTATTTCTAATGATTTTTGTCATGTTGGTGGGACAGCGCGAAGTGGCCGATTTGGGAAAGAAAACAGAGGAAGAGAATCCTATTCGTGCATATGCTTGTTATTTGAGTGGTGGTGGGGTCGAGCCCTTAGTTTAGTGGGTGTATAGAGAGAGCAACAGCCCCTTCACCCCTCCCTCCCTCCCTGCCTACCCCCTCATCCACAACAATCGATCCTGTTATCTGAGAGTGGCGTTAGCCTGGAAGTTGTTGTTTTTTTGAACTCTTGTCCTGGTTTGTAATGAGAAAACGGTTGGCGTGCATCTGCAGATTAGATTAAGAGCCAATTAAAGGAGGAGGAGGAGAAAGGGAAGAGAGGTAAGATGTCGAGGATTTTTCCAGATGTTATTCACTCCTCCTCGTCCTTTCTTGGCCTTACCCCATTAATGGAAGGCACTCAGGGTTGTCCCAACAACACTAAGGGGTGAGTGATGTGCGCTTTCGTGAATGCCTAAAAAGCAGGCTCGTACAGCTGTCTTCAAACACAGTTTGACGATGCAAGCGAGTTCAGCTCCCCTAGTAACGCCTCGAAATGTGTCCGATGTCCAGCCAAATGTCCATAAGGAAATCTTATTTTTATTTACTTACGCCAAGTGAGACAAACATCTCACCTTGGTGGAGCAGTGGGTAGTGTGCTCGGTAACTGCTTCAGTGGTTCTAGATTCGATACTGGACCGAGGTGGGTTGGCTCGAGAGGCCTCGAGTGCACCTTTCATCGGATGAGAAGTAAAACCGAGGTCCCGTGTGGGGTCGATTTCCACCTGGGGAATTCCCCAACGAGCAGTAATCGAGCAGGTCTTTGTCCCCGGGCGCAGAATATCCTCGGAACGCTACTGTACCCGACTCTGCCATAGGCAGGAATGGGGTTAGGACTTGCTTGCGTTAGTCTGTTTGTCTACGGGTCATTTATTATTTTACATCATGGGGCTTACACATGGCAGGTCCCTCGAAGTGATCCATCCAAGGGAAATTGGTTTCTCTGTCCCAACCCCCTCCCCTCCAAGAGGCCACTAGCATCGGCCAGAGTGGACCTTGCGGTCATGATGAAGCTTCCAGGGCAGATTGGCTAAGTGGGAGACATTGTTTGCCTTGTTGGTAGAGTGACGACGACCCCTTTTGAGTCTGCCAAGGTTGACTTTTGGCGACAAAAAAAGATTGATGGCATACTTAAACGAGTTTTTCTGCCAAATAAACACAAGTTTTTGCCGATAATAGATTATATATACCAAGAGGGTCGGGTATGGCACTCACATTACCGACGCCTTGTGTTTTTTCAGGCCCAAGTGGTGGCAGCTTTTGAACAGAGCCTCGCCAACATGACTAGTCGCCTGCACACCCTGGCACAATCAGCAGAGCAAAAGGTAATTGTTATACGAGAGTTATTCTATGAAGCACACAACAACACCTCAAGATCTCACTCGTGTCATTTTATCAGGATTCTGAACTGAATGAACTAAGGGCAACCATCGAAGCATTAAGAAAACAGAGTGCTGAAGCTGGACTTACCTCGGCGCACTTTGGCTTGCTAACAGCTTCTGCCTTGCAATCACCTGCTTGTGTTCGACGAGGACAACCGACAATTTCCAATGGCACTGGTAAGTCATGTTCTCGTTTCCAGCACAGCAGTTCTGTGCGTCAGTCAGTGTCTTTTTTACTTCGCCTGATGGTACTGTTTGTTTAGGAATCTTCTGTGTTTCATCGTTATTTCCAGGCGGTATCCAGGAACATCGCATGAGTCGCCAACTATCAACGGACAGTATGTCCAGCATCAACAGTGCATCGAGTGCTTGCAGCGCTATCAGCCATGTCAGTGCAGCTTCACAAAAGAGTGGAGATGCCATTGGCTCTTGCAAGAAAAAGAAGAAGAAAGGATGGGTAATATTCATTTCCAGTTTAGGGCAACTTTGAGAACCTCTTTCCTAATGATAAATCGTTCTGGGGTGGTTTTCCGGGGCTTTTTTTTTGGCACAGCTGAGGAGTTCTTTCAGTAAAGCATTTTCCAGAAGCAAGAAGAACAGAAATGGTTCTGTGTCGGACGTTGAAGACATGAGGCAGCATCAGTCAGACACTTCTGCTCCGAATTCGCCACTTTTGAACGCGCCACACGCCATGGGTGGCATCGTGGCCACAGGGATCAAGACCTCTCATTCGTCCTCGGCGTGAGTCCCACGTTTTGGCACACATGTGACCGTTATTGGTGCTCGTGATGATATGACTAATAGGTTAAACCCTCTCTTTTGAGAAGTATCTATGATAAAGAGGACGATACGTCTGCCCCCGAGACGGTCGTCGAACTGCGGAAACAGTTGCGTGAAAAGGATATGGTGCTGACCGACATCCGTTTGGAGGCGTTGTCATCCGCGCATCAGCTGGAGTCTCTCAAGGAGACCGTCAACAAGATGCGGGTCAGAAGAACTTCCTGCCCTGTGCAGGGGGAAGTCCCAATTACAAACCTTTCCGTAGGTTGCGCCTTGAAATAATGCCTAACTAATTTTGACTATTTCTAGACGGAAATGCTCAACTTGAAGCATGATAATGAGAGGCTGCAGCGCCTCGTTTCCACGAAATCTCTTACGTCCTCTCAGAGTTCCCTTCCCAATACCGACAGCCTGGACCAGCGACTTAGTGTTTCAGAGATGTCTGGTCCATCTAGCATAGGTGAGTTTTGACGAACAGCAAACGTGTGACAAACAAACTCCGACTTTGAATTTTGTTTTTTTAGATCTTTTGTTGTCAGACGTTGCAACCCATGATAAGGATGGCAAGAGGGTATGCATATCGGTGTGTTCTGGGTGTCATGGGGATGGCTCCATCAATTCTTCATCCATCAAAGAGGTGCGTGAGATAAGTTTGTCGTGAAGCTTTCAAATGTCTGTCCCGTTTGAATTTTTCTGATAACGAGTTGTTGTTTTTTTCTTACTGGTGTACCTGCGTAGTCCTGCAGCAGTTCTGAGGTGATGATTGGCTCCATTTTGGTGTCGGGTAAAACGAGGTGGGATGTGTTAGATGGACTAGTACGTCGTAGTTTCAAAGAATACGTTCTCAGGGTGGATCCAGTGTCCAATTTGGGACTCAATGCAGAGAGTGTCCACTGTTATCATTTAGGAGAAGTGACCATCGCTAAAGGTGATGTACTTTCCAAAGTATGACTGGCTAGTATGGAGTCTTCCTAATATTTCAATAATTTGGAATTTCAGACTCGGAACTACCAGAGCTATTACCATGTGGCTATTTAGTTGGCGATTCGATGACCATCAGATTAACTCTTAAAGGTCTGGTTGATATGTGAATCTGGTTTTTTTTTCTCTCTCTCTCCCCCTTCCAACCTATTACTGAGATAATTCTAGCGGATGGACACACCAGTTTTCGTCTGATCCCTGAAATTTGTTGCATTGTTCATAACCCTTCCTGTTCTCCTTGCTCCGAGAAATGTACTCTACTGACCT
This sequence comes from Trigoniulus corallinus, assembly GCA_013389805.1. Classification (NCBI taxonomy): domain Eukaryota; kingdom Metazoa; phylum Arthropoda; class Diplopoda; order Spirobolida; family Trigoniulidae; genus Trigoniulus; species Trigoniulus corallinus. The sequence goes on along the minus strand of JAAFCE010001963.1, from coordinate 359,962 downwards.
GCACAATTGGGTTTAACCCTATCGTGTTATTCAAAGTTGAGGAGGAGCGGCTGTATTGCGTTGGACACACCAGTCCTCCTCTGATCACTGAAGTAAAGCAACGCAACTCCAGTTAGTACTAGCATGGGTGACCGCGTGGGAACACTGGATACTGCTAATACCCAAAAATCGTCGCATTAATGTAGTGCCTATTGCAGTCTTTGCATTAGAAGTACACAGTGGGACGGGACTCTAATAACCGTTGTACAGGCCCGGCTCGTGAGCTTTAGGCGCCCTAGGTAAGTGGGTCCATCACCGCCGCCCTATATTAAGTTTAATGTAGTTCTAAAATGTCCAAGCGTTCCTCGCCTTGTTGCATTGCTAAGGCTCTGCAACAAGACGCCTCGAGAAAGCCAACATTTAGAAAAGGCCCCACCAATCAGAGAAGTTTGGGAACCCCAGGACTATGAACATTTTAAATGACCGATAGGCTGCATGGCAATGAAGTACCTCTGTAACTTTGCCACCCCTACGAAATTCACCGCCGTAGGCAGCTGCCTAGGTTTGCCTACCCCATGAGCCGCCTGTGCCGTTGTAGTTGAAGGGCCCCTAAAACACCAAGGAAACGAAAACTGAGATATTTCTTTTTGTTGTTTTATTTCTGTATCAGGAACGAAACAAAACAGCGTTGATTCGTTAGCTTTTGACACGTTGATTCCAAAATCCATCATCCACCGTTACGTGTCTCTCCTGACGGAACATCGAAGGATCATCTTGTGCGGCCCCAGTGGTACTGGTAAAACGTACCTGGCTCATAAATTGGCAGAATTTCTTGTGCTTAGGTACTAGATGGATGTTGTTGACTTTTTATAAAAAGGCCTTACACCGTTCGTCCTGCTGCTGATTCTGGTCAGCCAGGGCGACAGATATTTACACCGTTGTTTACACTTGTGTAGGTCTGGTAAGAACTTGACGCCAGGATCAATAGCAACTTTCAATGTGGACCATAAATCTGCCAAAGAATTACGGCAGTACTTGTCCAATGTGGCCGAACAATGCGAGGGAAGGTAACAAAAGTCTTGTTATTGAGTTTTCTGAGAAGTAAGGGGGCCAAAAATCGAAAGAAGAACCCCCAACTACAAGCTAAAATAACCGATTTATTGTCATCAGCAATGCAGCTGATTTGCCGAGCGTCATCATCCTGGATAACTTGCACCACGTTGGTTCTCTGGGAGAGGTGTTCAATGGATTTCTAAGTGCCAAATATCAGAAATGGTAACTATTGTTGCATGTTGCAATTGCTGTTGCGGAAAATATTCAAGTTGTTGACCCCTTTCATAGCCCCTACATCATTGGTACCATGAACCAAGCAACATGTTCCACCACGAATCTTCAATTGCACCACAATTTTAGGTGAGAGCAAAGGGGTTGTTGTGATGGGCACACGTGTTGTTGATGAGCGAGCTTAGGTGGCGGCGGCGGCCATCACGATGGATTCACGAACTGTCCAATCTTTCAGATGGGTATTATGTGCCAATCACATGGAACCAGTCAAAGGCTTTCTTGGACGTCACCTCCGTCGTAAATTGGTGGACGTGGAAGTGAAGACTAGCGTGCGTAACAATGATCTAATTAAGATCATCGACTGGATCCCCAAGGTGTGGCAACATTTGAACAAGTTTTTGGAGACGCACAGTTCTTCGGACGTCACTGTAGGTGAGTTGTGCCAGATGGTCATCGTCGTGGTCATTCAAGAGGAAGAAGAGGAAACGTGATTTGTCAAGACTACTTTTTGAAAACGTTGGTGTTTTTTTTTTACAGGACCTCGTCTGTTACTTTCGTGTCCGATTGATATTTCCGCTTCTCAGGTATGGTTCACGGATCTCTGGAATTATTCCGTCATACCATACCTGTTGGAAGCAGTGCGTGAAGGACTCCAGGTATGTTTTTGCGTCTATAGCAGGGGTGTCAAACTGGCGACTTGCGGCCCTTGAAAGAGCGGCGTATTGCGTTGGACACACCAGTTCTCGTCTGATCCCTGAAGTGAAGGAACGCAACCCCCAGTTAGTACTGACATGGGTGGCTGCTTGGGAAACCTGGGTACCGCTAAAACCCCAAAATCGTCGCATTAGTGTAGTGTCTGTGCAGTCTCTGCATTAGAACTACGCAGTGGACGGGGCTGTAATGACCTTGTAGATGAAGGGCCCTAAAACACCAATCAACCAACCCGGACAAGGATTAGCCTGGAAAACAACACAGGGCTGCTTGGCCGACTCTCCCACCCGTTAGCATAAGAAACTAACAAAAGGTTAACATTGCATGGCCCTTATGACAACGCCATGGTACCGATAGGGCCCACGGAGAACCCCCATTTTGACATGCCTGGCCTATAGAGTCCTGATATTCAAGGAAGTAGAGAAAGTAGTCAAATGTTTTGACTTTGAAAGATGTTACAATTTTTTTTACCTCCTTTTAAGTTGTATGGCCGGAGAGCGCCGTGGGAAGATCCAACGGACTGGGTCATCGAGACGTATCCTTGGTCATTATCTAATGGGACGGGATCCGTGGACTGGCCATCGTTGTTGAAGATGAGGCCGGAAGACGTGGGCTATGAAGGACATCCGGGACCAGGAGGCTTGGGAGCGAAATCCGTTTGTTCAGCCCAGAGTGACCTTGAAGGCGATCCTCTGGTGAGAGCAACCTGGCAGTGGCAGCCTGCTGCCCTCCTACATTGGAATGGTCATTTTTAAGATTCCAATTGCATGTGTGCTTGGCCTGACGTGTCCATTCCCCTTGGAACACTGGTTTTCTCTAGCTGAACATGTTGATGAGGCTTCAAGAGGCAGCCAGTTACTCGAGTCCGCATAGCAATGACAGCGACACCACCAGTTTGGATAGTCACAATAGCAGCGTCCACACGGAGGATGCACTGACCGGAGGAGGGATCGAGTCCACTCTGTGAAAAGTAGGCGCATTTTTCCTCATTACGTTTGTTTGGGAGTGTTGCAGCAGCAGCGGACTACACCAGCAACGCAGACGTTTGGTAGTGCCATCTATCTTCAGGAAGAGGAAATAAAAACCACTTTGGGGGGTTTTTTTCGTTTGTTACCCTCCCCGCCTGGAAGATGATATCCTCTGCACTCCAAATTTTTATTAATTTTTTTAGTCATTTCCATTTTTAATTTCCACAAAAAAATTATATATAAAATATTGAGTATATCTTGTTCAACAGATTTTAATATAAACACAACTTGTAATTTTAAACAGAATTTTTGTACAGCTGCTAATTTATGTAAGAATACAATATTTAATATTAAAAAGTGGAATTTGTTTCACATGTGAATTTTTGTTGTACTGCTCATAACCTTTCCTTTTCTTCTTGCTCCAAGAAATGTACTTGCCGACCTGCACGTGTGGGGTTCAACCCCATCGTCGTCTTGGGAGCGGCGAATTTCGTTGTACACACCAGTTCGCGTCTGATCACTGAAGTTAAGCAGCGCAACCCCAGCTAGTACTGACATGGGTGGCCGCTTGGGAAAACTGGGTACTGCTAATACCCAAAAATCGTCGCATTAGTGCAGTGTCTGTCCCTTCGCTGCATAAGACATATGCTGTGGACGGGGGTCTAATGACCTTTGTAGTTGAAGGGCCCTAAAACAACAACAAAGGAGAGTAGCTGTATTGTGTTGGACGCACCAATTCTCGTCTGATCACTGAAGTTAAGCAGCGCAATCCCAGCTAGTACTGACATGGGTGACCGCTGTGGGAACACTGGGTATCGCTAATACCCAAAAAATCGTCGCATTCGCGTAGTGTCGGTGCAGTCTCTGCATTAGAACTACGCAGTGGACAGCTACCAACAGGGTTCAGTCCAATTTTGAAAATGAATGAAAGAAAATGATAGGGTGCGTCCCAATCTGCTTGTTGGTTTCGTTGGCGTTTTAGGGCCTTTCAACTACAAGGTCATTAGAGCCCCGTCCACTGCGTATTTCTAATTCAGAGACTGTCTGACACTACACTAATGCGACGATTTTTGGGTATTAGCGGTACCCAGTTTTCCAAAGCGGCCACCCATGTCAGTACTAGCTGGGATTGCGCTGCTTAACTTCAGTGATCAGACGAGAACTGGTGCGTCCAACGCAATACAGCCACTCCCGTCCTAATCACAAGTCGTATGGTTGTCTACAGCAAGTCCACTTAGGTCTCTATTGGGTATTTCCGGTTCAGTCTTGTGCCAAAGAAAAAACCCCACCCCGAGTTATCAAGTTTGAAACCAGAGGTTGTGTCATTGCTAAGTATTCTTGTAAGCGGATATCTCTTACCGGACAAACTTGATTCCTTGCAGTCAACTAATCGTTCTTCTGCTGGCATCCAGCAATGAATGCTCCGGGTTAAGAAACGATCACATTTCTTGTGAGTAGCCACTGCTGCTATAGGTGAAAGGTTAATAATGCACATCCGGGCAATTATTCCGGTGTATCGCACCTGGCATTCATCCATCCAACCAACCAACCAGGACTTTTAATTGGCATTTTACGCAATGTGCAATATGGATGTGTCGACGCGTGCGTCCGCGTTGATCGTATTAACGCGATCCATGCCTGGATCCCAGTGGACTTTCCTATGACGTCACTAGACGCCATTGAGGGAGGGGAAGGGGGTAGACGACACGCAATTATCGATTACCGTTACTCCTTAGTCATTTGTGGTGGTGGTGGACATCACAGTCGGAATTCTGTCGACTTCTGCTACTCTGTTTTAAGAGAGAGAGAGAGAGGACAGCCGTCCGTAGGACCACTTGCCGACATAAAATGACGTGGAATTCTGTACGGTCGTGGTTATCCTGCCACAGAACGCCCCGGGTCAATAACAAAACAGAAGTAGCCCCCGAGGCTTTCATGACCTCTCAGGTAAGTCCTACTACTTGTTCTACTTTCATTCGATTAATCGATTAGCCTGAACCCCATGTTTGCAGCAATATCGCAAACTGTATTTGTAAACATCTCTGAAAGAAATGGTAAATCCGGCGTCCCTTTTCTAGAACTCGTGGTACTGCCGGTAGGATAAGAGCGCCCCCGTCTTTGCCAACCGACTGTGATTTTCACTGCCCTTTCAAGACACGGAACTCCTTATAACGGTTAGGTTGAGATAGATGTTAGCAGGGCCGGCGAGAGGGAGATGGTGGGACAGAATTCTCCGGGCCCGGAGAAGCAGAATTCATCTCATTTCCTTTGATGTGTAGTGCATATATTGAATCAGTATTGCCTACTGTTTGTATAGCTTTACGGACACGATACACTTCCGTAACTGTAGTTATACTTTTTCCGCAGGCCTGGTGAGGTCTCTTAATACTCCTGGTGCTACTGAAGTATCCAAACCGCGGATCGTATAAAGAGTGGCAAATTGCGATGGACACACCGGGTCTCGTTTGATCACTGAAGTTAAGCAACGTAACCCCAGCTAGTACTGACATGGGTGGCCGCCTGGGAAAACTGGGTACTGCTAATACCCAAAAATCGTCGTGTAGTGTCTATGCAGTCTCTGCATATGAACTACGCTGTGGACTGGGCTCTAATGACCTTGTAGTTAAAGGGCCCTTAAACACCAACAAACAAACCAGCTTGTACTGACTTGGGCGGCCGCATGGGACATGCCTCTTTTGGGACGGAAAACATCGCAGGCGCGGAAATACGGGTTAGAATTATTGGTTAATAACGCCGGTGTTAAAGGAGGGGGGCAGGGGTAGGGAAGTGAAGCCAAGTTGCGTTTGACACACCAGTTCCCGTCAGATCACTGAAGTTAAGCAGCGCAAGCCCACGACAATACCAACAAGGGTGGTTGGTAACGAACGTTGGGTGCTGCAAATTATCCCTCTTCTTCGTTCTTTCACCTACCTCCTCATCTCCCGTGGGCAGCCTCCTAAGGGTTCATCCTATTATGGCTGCCTGGCTTACTCCCCAGCCCATGAAACTAATCCAGTAACTACTCCTGTAATCCATGCCCAGAATCTCTCCATCCCGTAGAAAGATATAAAAGAATGACAGTTATGTTAGCTTCCTGATAAAGTGCTACACAAGGTTATGTCATGTATTCCTATGGCAACGCATGTGCTAAATGTGTGTTTATTGACACCTGGTGTTTACTAATGTTGATTCTCTCTGTTTACCTTGTCTGTGGCGGACCACTGCGAGACTGCTAACTTTCGGAGGCCCCAAACACGCGGTTCTTGTACCTATGGACGAAAGGGGACTGAAAGCACTACTCCTTTCCACAAGGCACAAGCCTACTCTCTGGAATCTCAGCGGGGTCAACGTCTCTAAGGCCGCAACCGCCTAGAGAGGTCCTCCGGCAACGAATAGAAGGGCCCTAAACTTGTTGGATACTGGAACACTGGGTGGTGACGTCCTCAGTAATGCTGTTGTGACACGCACTTCTGCCAGCCCAACTACTGACGTCACAATGGGGGTCTTTCAGAAGCAATAGTAACGTTGTACTGTGTGTACGTACGAGACCATGGGCCCTACAGCTCTTGTGAGATCTAATCTTCTCCGGGCTACGATTCACGAGAACTGTTGCACCTTCGTCCATCACCATCGAGGGAATGGTTAGTGGGCAAGGCGTTGAGAAGAGGGAGAGACTGTGTTGCGTTGGACAAACCAGTTCTAGTCTGATAACTGAAGTTAAGCAACGCAATGCCAGTTAGTACTAACATGGATGACCGCTTGGAAATACTGGGTACCGCAAATGCCGTAAAATCGTCGCAACAGTGTAGTGTCTGTGCAGACTCTGCATTGCGACTACGCAGTGGAAGGGACTGAGTTGCGTTGGACACACCAGTTTTCGTCAAATCACTTAAATTAAGCAACGTAACCCAAGTTAGTACCGACGTGGATGGTTGGTTAAACATTGGGTGCTGCTAATTTCTCCTTTTTTTACATCCCCCACTGCTACCTCCCTCTCACCCCAAAGCAAACTCCACAAGGTTCGGCTTGGCCGACTCCTGTAGAGCTCTATAAAAACCAATGAACAAACAAAAAGGTAGAGGAGTGGTGACGCACCGTCGTCTCCACGGCGGGGAATTGAACTCGGTCCGTCTACACAATGCCAGAGGGAGCGGCGAATTGCGTTGGACACACCAGTTATCGTCCGATCACTGAAGTTAAGCAACGCAACCCCAGCTAGTACTGACAAGGGTGGCCGCTTGGGAAAGCTGGGTACTGCTAAGACCCAAAAATCGTCGCATTAGTGTAGTGTCTGTGCACTAGAACTACACAGTGGACGGGGCTCTAATGACCTTGCAGTTTAAGGGCGCTAAAACACCAACAAACAACAACACGATGCCAGACGAATAGTGACTCGCTTCCTTTATCCAAAAAATGTGCTTACAGTGCATCAGAGTGATAATGATGCAAGCAGTTCACACAAAAACAAAAGTTACTGAATAAATATTAAATTTTATCCAAATATAATCATATTTTATTTTCAAATACTACTTCTATTAACATCACTGAATATCACATGAAAAATATGTAAATTATTCTTTAGTAAAATAAAAAAATTAAAAAGCTTGAACCATGTACAAAATTCATGTCACAGCGAAAATGATGCAAAGTCGATTATTGTAATAAAGGAATGTGTAAACAGTGCTATAACGGGGGTACGAAGCGCCTGTGGCAAGTGTCTAACTTTCGCTTGCCCATAACCCAATAATGACAAAAAACATGCCAAGTTGCGTTGGACACACCAGTTCCCGTCAGATCACTGAAGTTAAGCAGTGCAAGCCCACGTCAATACCAACTTGGGTGGTTGGTAAAGAACGTTGGGTGCTGCAAATTAACCCTCTCCTTCATCCTTTCACCTTCCCCATCTTCCGCGGGCAGTCTCCTAAGGGTTCGACCTGTTATGACTGCCTGGCTTAATCCCCAACCCCATGAAACTAATCCAGTCAGTACCCAGCAGTACCTAGCAGTACCCAGCTTTCCCGAGCGACCACCCATGTCAGTACTAACTGGGCTTGCGTTGCTTAACTTCAGTGATCAGACGAGAACTGGTGTGTCCAACGCAACTCGCCGCTCCCAATCCTTTGGAGGCATTAATACAAAGCAAAGGACTTCCCACCAAATATTAGTTAATTTAAATTTAATTTTCAAAAAGGCTATATTGACTTTGCATCATTTTCACTGTGACATGAATTTTGTACACAGTTCAAGAATTTTAATTTTTGTTTTTAACAAAGAATAATTTGCATATTTTTCATGGGATATTCAGTGATGGTAATAAAAATACTATTTGAAAATAAAATATGAATATATTTCGACAAAATTTAATATTTATTCAGTAACTTTGGAAAGCTGGGTACTGCTAAGACAACAAAATCGTCGCACTAGTGTAGTGTCTGTGCACTAGAACTACGCAGTGGACGGGGCTCTAATGACCTTGTAGTTGAAGGGCCCTACAACAACAACAACACGATGCCAGACGAATAGTGACTCGCTTCCTTTATCCATAAAATGTGTTGGGAGCGGCGAGTTGCGTTGAACACACCAATTCTCGTCTGATCACTGAAGTTAAGCAATGCAAGCCCAGTTAGTACTGACATGGGTGGTCGCTCGGGAAAGCTGGGTACTGCTAATACCCAATAATCGTCGCATTAGTGTAGTGTCTGTGCAGACTATGCACTAGAACTATGCAGTGGACGGGTCTGTAATGACCTTGTAGTTGACGGGACCTTAAACACCAACGAACGAACCAATAAAATGGGTTTAGGTGAGTTTGCAGTTATCTTCTACTGTAGAATTTGGGAATTTCTAGGCATAAAATGAAAGGAGGGGATGTTGGCCAGTTGCGTGCTACATATCATGTTTTAGGTTGTTTGTTGGTGTTTAAGGTCCCGTCAACTACAAGGTCATTAGAGACCCGTCCACTGCATAGTTCTAATGCATAGACTGCACAGACACTACACTAATGCGACGATTTTTGGTTATTAGCAGTACCCAGCTTTCCCGAGCGACCACCCATGTCAGTACTAACTGGGCTTGCGTTGCTTAACTTCAGTGATCAGACGAGAACTGGTGTGTCCAACGCAACTCTCCGCTCCATGTTTTAGGACCAATCCTGTGCTGAGAGAGGAGGAGGAGGATGTCCCGGGTGAAGAGATTAAATCCCTGTCCTCTTAGTAAATAAATTGAGGAAGAATAGCAGTCGAAGAAGTGGTTTTGTGCAACGGCATTTATTCCTTGTTGTGAAAAGAGGACGAAATACTTAGGATTGTATTCTCACATTAAAATAAAATTTATAGAAGAACAGTTTGTGACGATGAGTATAAAGGGAGACTACATTAATTAATTTCAATAAGCGAGCTTCCGGTTGTAGATGATGCAAACAAAAGAACCTGAAACTTTATCGTCCTCGTTTAACTCTTGATTTCTTCAAAATTGTATATGAAGTAAAAACTTTTTATTCAAAGATCTGTTTGTTGAATCTCAAAGAATTCTTGGAAGAGGAAGACAAAATTTCGAAAATTAGATTAGTGCACGATTGAAACACAATGGATGACAGTAACATCTCATGTCCAGTCACCGTAAAATCTTTAATTACTGTCCGTCCAGTGGACAAACTAATAGTAGCGCCCTTCCCCCCTTCAGCTGTTAATGAATTACCGCGTCAACTTCGTCATCAAGGCCTTTCTTTAAACAGCACATGGCAACAGACATAATTTTAACATTGCTCACAACTGGCCCTCAATTCATTAGAAAAGCAGATCGAGCAGAAGGTCGGACGACACATGGTACCATGCTCGAGGACCACATTTGGGATGGTAACCATGCCATTAACCGGCTCGTAATATTAAAATCTCTCTTCCCTTCCATTTCAGCCGCTGTACTGCGTTGGACACACCAGTTCTCGTCTGGTTACTGAAGTTTAGCAACGCAACCCCAGCTACAACTAGCACGGGTGACCTTTTGGGAACACTGGATACTACTGATACCCAAAACCGTCGTAACCGCGGTGTCTGTGGAGACTCTGCATTAGAACTACGCAGTGGACGGGGCTCTAATGACCTCGTAGTTGACGGGACCTTAAACAACAACTAAACAAAAATGACCGCTTGGGAACACTGGGTACCCCACTGGGAACCCCAGCTAGTACTGACATGGGTGGCCGCTTAGGAAAACTGGGTACCGCTAGTATCCATAAACCGTCGCATTAGTGTAGTGTCTGTGCAGTCTCTGCGTAACAACTATGCTGTGGACGGGGCTCTAATGACCTTTGTAGTTGAAAGGCCCTAAAACACCAACAAACAAACAACCCTAACTCTGGTAGTGACAACGTGATAGTAGCAGTTTTTAGTTCGCTATTTAAATTAAAAAATATTGCGTTGGACACACCAGTTCTCGTGAGATAACTGAAACTAAGCAATGCAAACCCACGTTAGTACCAACATGGGTGGTAGGTAGTGAACGTTGGGTGCTGCAAATTTCCTCTCTCCTACGTCCTCTACACCTACCACCTCCTCACCCGCGAGCAGCCTCCTAAGGGTTCGGCCTGTTATGGCTGCTTGGCTCACTCCCCAACCCGTTAGCATAGTAACATATATCTGTAAATGAAAGGCGTTGAGGAAGTATGGACACGCAATGAGAAGAAAGAGGAGGAGGAGCCCGTCAGGTCCATTTCAAGAATGCAGGCGGTTGGAAGCACACGGGGCAGGGGAAGACCGAAGGAGAAGTGGGCGTAGGTTGTCCGTAAGGATATGGTTGTGTGTGGGGCGGCAGTGTATGGTAGTGTGCGAGGGGGAATCCGCAGACCCCATCCTGCCACAAACGGGATAAGAGTATGATGTGATGATGAAAGCCCTTAAAAATTGTTAACAGCAGAACATTTCGTTTCAGTGGCCTCGAGTACCATGGTGGATCTTTGCGTTGTTCCGCTGCTTCACAACTTTGTATTTTAGTATTTGGCTGGTCGCAAGTTGGATATTATTTAAAGACAATAAGAAAGGCAAAGAAAAGTGGCTAATATTCCTTACAAACTGGTGCTTTGCAATCTTGGTATTGCAAAGTTATTTCTTAACAGTTCCAATCCTACTTCGAGTTCAGCAGACATTAGGTGTCTCGGCCAATCGCAAACGGACACAAGAACCGGATGGAGTGCAATTAGATGTTCCAACGAAATTAAACGACGTCGAAATAAAGGATGGTAACAATTTAGGAGAAACACCATCAGATCTCGGCATCGTTATCAGACTCGCTTGGATCTTTGATAACATTGCAGCACCAATGGCCGTTGGCGTTACCGTCTCCTATTGGGGATTTCTACACGATGGTACGTAACATTGGATATTACCGGATTAAAATGAATCCAAAGAGTTCGTTCACCAGGCTATTCAAAAATATTTTCTTTCTCAGGTGATCAACCCATTTCCTCCGTAACTATTCACACACACGGTATCAACGCCATGTATGTCGTCTTGGATCAGGTCTTGTGTCAGCGTCCTAAAAGAGTTAGTCACATTTATCAGCCCATCCTCTTTGGATTAATTTATGTCATCTTCTCCTACTTGTACTACAGTTTTGGTGGAACAGATCCGAAAGGTCGACATTTCATTTATCCCTTCCTGAACTGGGAAAAGCCTTTGTCTAGTATCAAATACACTTTCTTATTTGCAGTATTGATGGGGGCAGTAGCTTATTTACTAATATATGGCATTTATCAATTACGGTCTGTAGTACACCGGCGAGTTTACACCAAAGCCCTAAGTCCTGAAAAACAGACAACTGTTCCAGTAGAAGCAGAGAAATTTCTTCAAGTTAACGTCTGAATTAAAATGCTCTCATGTTTTCAAACCCCCACCTTGTGCTTCTTAAAAGGCTTTGTTCACGCCAAGTGTTCCACCATGCCCCAATTCTAGATCGCCGGGCGCTGCCTGCCGAGTTCAACTTCACTTCGAGATCTGACAAACCACCAAACTGTAGAACATGTATACTATTTTTTTTAATTGAATTTCCACAAGATATTAAGCTAGTTACTCATTCCGTTCAAATGTCTAGCTGATTTAATTTTATAATCTTAAACTACCTACTTGACAAATAATATATCGCTGATGCAATTTCTGAGCAATATCTAGTTGTAATGTGTTCAGTCGCGCACATTGCACTCTGTGATGCTAACTACATAAAATAAATCAGGAGTCATAAAAATTGATTTTTCAACTAAACACGGTTACGTACTGCTAAAATTGAACTTCGTATGGTGTGCCCGTCGGATACCCGATAATCAAAGTCCTCATTTGTTAATGCACTTTTCAGTGAATTGAGGTAGGTTGGTTTTGATCTAAAAATGTCATCAAGTTCATTTCTGGTGGCCCACACATAGTCTTCTACTTGGCAATCTTCATTGACATTCACATCGCCTTTCACGTAGTAAGCACGAAAGAAAAATACCTATAACATTATCCAATATCCAAATATATTTCATTTGTTAAGATAACGCCACGACAGGGGCGGATCCTGAGGGGGGAGCAATGCAGCAATTGCTCCCCCCCTCAATGCCTCAATGAAGCGCATATTTCAACTGTTGTATGATTCAACTTTGCAACTGATGAGGCAGTTGGCTAAACCACTGAAGATGGGACATTGTCTAAGGGGCAATAGAGGACCTATTGTAATTGCCAGCTACAATTATACTAAGGGATTCTGAATATTTAAAAATATTTGGGGTGCACCTTATTTAAAGTGCTCCCCCTGATCCGCCCCTGCATCACGATGAAATAAATGAAAAAGAATCTTACCTTACCACCGTCGGCATTATGTACTACCTCCGTTCTGCGTAGTTTCTTATTATATTTAAATTGATAAAATGCTACAGGAGCATTCCCAATGACCACAACGTTTAGTGCTGGCTTAAAATAACTCAAGCATTTCTGTGCAGTCTGGAAAATATTAAAATAGGAGTGGACGGCTTTTTCAAATTACACTTTGTGCAACTCATCTTTCTTACCTGTCTCAAGGTATCCCCGTGGCAATGCAGAAATGATGGAACTTCCCACTCATTTGAATGTTTTACTTTAGTTAACAGCAACAAGTTCCTATCAAGATGCCGCTTTAACGAATGCCTATCGTTATTTTCGTCCGCCGAAACCGTACGTGAAGCAGGTTTGAATCTTTCAAACTGTTCGTTTGCACCGTCTTCATAATCCTCAGCCGTTTGAATAGTAGCAGCCTCCAAATCAGCTTCAGTGACATTACTACTCTGCAATCGTTCTTTTCTTTTCCTAAATTATAATATTACAATTAATGGGTCATCATATTAATTTTAGGAATAATCACACTGACAAATTGATTGGGAAGGGTGGGCAAGCCCTGCGTTTGGTTAAAAGGTCCTGGGGGACGGCACAAAGGAAGTAAAAGAAATAGCTTATTTTTCACTGGTATGGCCAATTGTGGAGTACTGTAGTCCACACGTTGGACACACCAGTTCTCGTGAGATCACTCAAGTTAAGCAGCGCAAGCCCACGTTAGTACCAACTTGAGTGGTTGGTAAAGAACGTTGGGTGCTGCAAGTTTCCCCTCTCCTTCTTCCTCTACACCTACCTACTCATCTCCCGCGAGAAGCCTCTTAAGGGTTCATCCTGTTATGGCTGCTTGGCTTAATCCCCAACCCGTGAAACTAATCCAATCTAAAGCAATTTGGTTTGCTTTTAGACATGCGTTATCCTGGGAAATTGAAATGATCCAAAGGAGGGCAGCAAGAATTCAGCCATGCCGTTTTGCACATTCTCTCGTAGAGAGTGTGATAGACATGACTAGATAAATCGGGTGGGACTCACTAAGTCAGAGGCGGGTATCTCAGACCATTAGCTTTTTAACAGACTATTGAAAATGGGGTATGATAGCCCTCTGGGTGGCAGTTTATCCCTGGCAGAGTATGGGGGGAGGATAACGTGGAGACCTTTCGGAAAGGAGATGACATTATAACTGGTAGGAAATGGATGGTAGAGTAGCTGCTATGGTTTAGGTTCCTTTGGGTTTGCAATGATTTAAAACTTAGGAATGAGTTATTCTCTCCACCGCCAATTTGGTCTAACAGGGCTGCTTGCAGTGTATTCAATTAGAATAATGCTCTTACATTAACAGGCTGAGACTGTAGGTAGTATCAGGTCCCCTAACCAGTCTGGATACATTTGGCCTGTACACTAATGCAAAGTTTTTACCTCACATGCATACATTTTACAAATTATGATCGAAACTAATGAATGGCCTACGTTGGTTGTCTGCATCTCAATACACATTTGCTTCATGGCTCAAATTTATAAGAGGTCTACGAAAAAAAAATTGATAAATGACAATCTATAATATCTCACGTGTCTTCGATATGACGGAGTTCGTGGTCATTTAATAAACTGAATTCCAATTCCTGAGTCGACAGAAGCTGTTGAAATTCGGACTCGAGAGGTGTCAAGGGCTTCGATATAACCGGCTTTCGTTCTAACAGCAACGCTCCAAATAAATTCCATTTCACAGACTGGGTTATACTTGCATCTTCAATAAATGCGACATTATTATACCATCCGCATATCAGAGTTTTAACAATGAAAGTAAATAAAATTACCTTTGCAAAAGTTACTGACTGAAATTTTACAAGGAACTACATTCTTTTTGACAGAATTTAACAGCAACCTTCCACAAACGGAAGCGGCCATCTTGAAAGACAAGTTGCCAAAAAAAAAAAAAAAAAAGAAAATTCCCTAGGGCTACTTCGAATAACAATCCGCCTCGATATATTGAATTTTTCAACTCTTCATATACAAGATTTTGTTTGGATGGAGTGCTCGAGCATTTGGAGCATCGTCCTTTAGTTGTTATACAAATACAGTTAGTATTAAATCAGCAATAATTCCTAGTGGCGTTCGGCAACATGTCTAGCAGACGACCTATGTTGCCCGATGCCATAATAAGGAATATGTCCAATCACTGTAAAGAAATGTCGTGTGTTGAAATCGAAATGAGTAGGCTTTGAAATCATTCATTACTACCGTCTTGTAGTACTCACATTAACCGGTGGTAGGTGTAAGAGTGGGTGAAGTGTGTTAGCTGCATTATTGAGGTGGGCGAACGAAACCCTATTTGAGTGGGTGTTTGATGGTAACACTGTGGAAATGCAATTCGAGTCTGCTGCAAGTAGGGCGTAGTCTTATTTAGTTGTTAGTCTCGATATTTGGTTGAGATTTACTACTATTCCCCCTGAATTAGCAGCTGAATTCACTTGACAATGGCTTCGCCTCGACCGAAATCTCCTAAACCACCAACTACACCAACCAAGAAAAAAGATGAGTCCTTTTTCGAATTTATCGGTACCTTAGGAAGACGAAAGAAAATCAAAGAAGGTAAGTCTCTACTAGAAAAAGTTAAGACATGGAAAATTGTCATACAATTGTAGTAGTAGTGATCTGCCAAATTTGGGTCATAACGAGTGTAAGAGTTTTCCAAATATGGTAACGTCAGTGCAGATGTGAGTTTCCTACTAAAAAAGATGTCTAGTTACCTCAATTATCACACTGTAGTTCACAAAAGTTCCATCTTAAATAATGACATCGATGAGAGTAGGTTAATTGTCATCATTAACCCAACTTAAATGATTAATTGGTTTAGTAAAATGGATCATAATTCACCAATTTGTCATCATCCACCGTAATTTACCTACTGTCGAGATCAAGTTTACTTTCTAACATTAATAATAACAACTTACCGATCAGTTTTGATTCCAGTGTTGAATTCTATAAGTGAACATTTTGGGGCTCGTAGACACCTTTATGAATAGGAGGACCACGTCAATTTATCGACCGTTCAACACAACTGTGCTGTGGCAAAGAACATTTCCTATTTCCTCTTTCTTCTGAAGTCAGGAAATAACAAGTGGGTTCCGACAGGATGATGATGACGGAATTCAAAAGAAAATAAAGACAAAACCCTTAAACGTTGCCATATTTCGTTGTTGTTGCCTCCCCTGTTAGCCTTCAGAGTTGAAAATCCATATTTTCGTTGGCTTTGTTCAGGTTAAAAATCCTGCAGAAATGTGTGATAGAGGTAGTGCTTCAACCATAACTTATGTAGTGATGTTGATAAAACTGTTATACCCGAAAGGCTGGAAATAATAACAACGTCTATTTTTCAGTTCAAGAAGTTCAGCAAGAAGGTAAACATGCTATTGATTCTCCAGGAAGTCCAAGTTTTCCCGACTTACCTCCTCAAGATTACGTCCTAGGTAACATTTTTAACACATCAATTTTTGAAAAGTAGTTGCTTCTACTCTCTCACCTAACTTTCACTATCAGACGAGAATGAAGAACGATCTATGATTGAACCTCACTCTTATGATGACCCCAAGCTGAAGCAATTAATAGAGATTTTAATTGAATGGATTAATGACGAATTGGCTAGTCACCGTATTATTGTGAAAGATATTGAAGAAGATCTGTATGATGGCCAAGTGTTGCAAAAGCTGTTGGGTGAGTTTGTGAAACCACCGTTTGTTTCTTACATCAGGCATGTCAAAATGGTGGAGGCCCTTTAAACCCCAGAGTAAAAGCCCGCACATTTGTTACCACTCAGAGGCGTAACGAGAGCCGCTGGGCGCAATTGCAACGGGGCTCATTTTTTCTTCGTTCGTTGGTGTTTTAGGGTCCTTCAATTACAAGGTCATTAGAGCTCCGTCAGTTGCGTAGTTCTAATGCAGAGGCTGCACAGACGCTACAATAATGCGACGATTTTTGGGTATTAGCAGTACCCAGTTTTCCCAAGCGGCCACCCATGTCAGTACTAGCTGGGGTTGCATTGCTTAACTTCACTGATCAGACGAGAACTGATGTGCCCAATGCAACATATGTGGGGCCCCCGCGGGGGTACCCCCAGTTTGACATGCCTGTCTTAGGTATCCATACTTAACAAAGAGTTACGCATTTGCCTCGATAACCATCTCATAAAATTGCATCCTGTTAGAAAAACTCTCTAATGAGAAGTTAGATGTGGTTGAAGTAACTCAGTCAGAAGAAGGGCAAAAACAAAAACTGAAGACTGTTCTTGATAATGTTCAGAGAATTCTAGGATTGGGCCGCTGGAATCAGCAAAAATGGAGTGTCGATGGTTAGTAATAGTCGACATTGTCACTCAAATAATTAAACTGATATAATTAAATTGTATTTGTTTTTTTGGTTTAGCTGTTCATTCCAAGAATGTCGTTGCCATCCTTCATTTATTGGTTGCGTTGGCAAGACATTTTCGTGCTCCTGTACGTCTCCCCGAAAATGTTATCATCAATGTCGTTGTTGTGCAGGTAACAAATTTTAACTTTTAATCTCCACCATGAAAAAAACGGAAGAGCGTATGTATGTATAATGGGCATCACTAAGTTATTTTTATTTTCTAGAAAAGAGATGGCCATTTGCAGACGCGAACTGTCCCTGAGGAAATAACTTCCACTTATGAGTGAGTTTAAGAATTGACTTCCAGCAAAACCTAACTTATGGAAAATGTATAATTTACGGTCTGTTTATTTTTCAGTGACCTGGGGTTACGTTGTGGTACGCAGTCTTACTTTTTTCCTTTTTTCAGCCTAAATGTAAGTTATATTTAGCTGCCATTGAAGAATACTTAATTCTCGTTACAGAAAGAGACGCTTTTGATACTTTGTTTGATCATGCTCCTGATAAACTTCAAGTTGTGAAAAAGGTAACGTCATCGGATAGCTTTCAGCTCATATTACTTGGTTTCAGACTCAGGGCCGGCCTTGGGGACGGGCAATAGAGGCAATTTTAACTTTGGTAGAATATAATTTTTAATAAGATACTAGTAGGACTTCAACTCTTGATACACTATGGTATGCCTTATCCGGGACGGTGGACGACTGGGCCTCCTACTTCGCAAGGCCGGCGCTGTTCAGACTCATTACTGACCCACGTTGTTTTTTTCAGTCCTTGATTACTTTTGTTAACAAACATCTCAACAAGATAAATTTAGAAGTAAACGATTTGGAGACTCAGTTTCACGATGGTGTGTATTTGGCTTTATTAATGGGCCTATTGGAAGGTTATTTTGTGCCCCTCCATTGCATCACAATTACTCCAGTCACATTTGATCAAAAGGCAAGTAGTTGTCAACAGTCATTTTCCGTGGATAAAGTTGCAAAGAAATCATTGAAATACTTGATTTAGGTTCATAATGTTGCATTTGGATTTGACTTGATGCAAGACGCAGGTCTGCCAAAGCCAAAAGCCAGGCCAGAAGGTAAATTATTTATAACTGAATTTAGACTGCTCCTTATCTCGCTGTTTGAAAATAAAATAAGTCTTTTTTTTTAATTTCTCCAGACATCGTTAATGAAGATTTGAAGTCGACATTAAGAGTTTTGTATAATTTATTCACCAAGTATAAGCACCTCAATTAACAAACTGTAATAAGATCCTTTTAATGAAAGTGTTTTGATACTAACACGCCACTGAGCATTTCATACCAATTTTTTATTTTTAAAACATTTGTAGCCATCGCAGTTACTGTACTTCAAGTAACGAGAAACGAAACCTCGTTATGTTATTAAACACGCTGACATTTACAAAATGTACCATATTTATATCATACTGTATGTACTTGTGAAGCCCAGTAATGAAAATTCTAGTTTCTAATACGTTGGTATAAATAAATTTTGCAAATAGTTCACTATTTCCACGGGCCTGAATGTGCCTCCTTTTGATGGTTGTGGTGAAAGGGGAAAATGAATAAAACGGAGTAGGGGAGGAGGGGACTTCGCCGCTATCTCTTTAAATAACACTGCGAATTTTGCACGTAGGCGTTAAAAGGATATTAGTATTGTACAAATAAAATTATCAACATGTAGAAAATTGATCCTTTATCTCAAAATACGTGGGTTCGTCTCTTGTCCAGGTCTTCTCCGCTGCAATCGTCAATGGATGGATAATTCGAAAGAACGTTAACAGTTTACAATGGCGCTGCATCTAAAGGCAGCTTACTCGCTCTACGAGCGTCGAAACGCTTATGTGCCAATATATGACGTGCTTACACTTTTGGAGCATATTACTAACACTTACAGTATATGTATGTGACGATTCAAGGAATTGCCATTAAAAAATATCCAGGAAATACTAATGGCGAAAATCAATATGACGACTACTACTCATCTCTACTATCTATCTATCATTATTAATTATATTCACGAACCAACGGTGTATAGGCATTTCTTCACTAGCATTCAATGATTCCCACATTCATACGCTGTAATTCTTTATCCACGAAGCTTTCGCGTCGTCAAACAAGCCTCTATAATTGTTTTTATAATTGTATAACAACAATTGGCGGTTTCGAGAAATAAGCCGCAAATAAACTTAAGGGTGATTTTCTGATACGTTTATCTTATCTGGAACTAATCTCGCTTTAATGCAACAAAAAAAAAAGGTGGCGAATGCGTCATCGTTATCGTTCAATTCGAGATTCTCCCAACTTCTTGGAACCATTTGCGCAGATAAGATGCGCAGTAGCCTGGTGCGTTGTCTGGATTCTTTGTGTCATTCTTGGCATACCAAGAAGAGGGGTCGCTTGCTATTTCGCCATCAAAAACCGTCCGAATTTTAATTCCAGTGAGCCAGAAAGGCTTCCAACATTTTACCTGGTGAGTACACTAACTGTACAATAAGTTATACGCGATTTGTAAGGGTTAGTGATATGAAATTGACCCCGGAATGGCAGCAATGCAGTTACCAATACTTGGCATCTTTGACATATTTGTCGTGTTTTTCGCTATGAACTTCCGGCGGGAAGCCGTTGGTTGCACCTTGGTTATGGTTGCACATCCTGCCTTGTTAGTCTCCTAGTCGTTTTGTTTTTTTTTTTAAACCAATTTCGTTCAAACTGTTATTTCTCCCATTTTCACTGTCTTTATACTAATCCTATTTTATTATAGACCTATTTATACCTCGTGTCTCTACGGTGTCCATTAATGTTGTTTTTGGGCGATGATTGTTTTGCTATTAATCGTTGCAGCTGAAACAGATTAGCATTTGAAGTTGAGAGCCCAAAAACAGATCGTTTTTACCTTTTTCTCACTCTCTCTTTCTCTTTCCCCTTGTTCATTTCTTTTCAACAAATTTCATGTAAATAAGTTCGAAGAGCTTAACTGACATAATAATAATAAATGATATTTTTTTAAAAAAAAAAAAAAAGAAATCTTAGTGCTTACACTGTTGGGTTACGGGTCTGTATTGGGTGCAACTTTATGATTAGACATTGAGATGTCGGCTAGCAGCACAGTTGATTGTTTGCCTTAATGAGGTGGAATAAAGTTGGTAAGGCGAGACGCCATTTTCATTGTTAACGGCTTGTATTTGCCTGTTGCGCCGTCAACATTTTGACGCAATGCCACCATATTCCACTTCTTCGTGGATAGTACTCGAGATATGTGGCGGCGGTGGTACGGTTTTTGGTTTCAAACTTTTACTCTTAGATGAAAATTGTAGCACAGGATTTCTACTATATTAATGATAGTGTTGTCTACTATTTGAGATTTGGAAGCTGACTTTGTCGTCGAATATTCTCTTGTTCGAATTACAAGTGCACGTGCAGGAAGTTGACGAGAAGAGAATCGAACGTTATTAGAAAGAATATCCGAATGTGGCGGAGATTCCATCCATTATGGTTGCTTCTAATGATGGTCATTAATTGGAGTAATCTCAACGGCGTCACCTAAAATATATTCCCCCACACTCTCCTCGTATATACAATTTAAGATTTTTTTCTTTTGGATGAAAAATTATTTGTTCGAAGTTACACCTGTTGACTTATTTTACCCATTGTTGTTTGAGGGGAGAGAAAAGGAGACGGTGGTTGCGACGTTGTGTATCCCACCCATTCTTTTTTTTAACTCAAAAACTGGTTTTCTGGATCTCTTAACTCAATAGACTGGCGCCACAATAATTATGGTGACTATCAATGGGTTTGGTGTCGGTCGGTATACGTACGTGAAGCGGCTGTAACTCATATGTCCATTTTACAAAGATTGGACGAACACCCTGTTAAAGGAACCCCGCATTACACAAGATTAAGTAACATCCTGTATAGCATTTACGTAGGCCTGCTCATATGTTGAGTAAAGGCTTACCTTTAACGGCATTATATTAACGGAAATAGAATACACTATATTTATAATCTTAACTAATGCCGTCCCATTAATTACGAATGGCAATCGAGCTAGCCTGATTTTATTACTTTATGCAGCAAGCAATAAAAACTTATCCAGAAGACCGTTGCTGTAGTCTAGTGCTAAGACTTGGAACTTCATCGTCGTCACCCGAGTTGATACGCGTCTGTAATAATTGATATTTTATAATCCAGATTGATATTTTAAGACGAGAAATGTCAAGTATGAAAAAAGAGATATGTATCAATTGAGATTCGCAATTTTCTAGTTCTACTAGAATAGTTTAATTGTTAACAGAAGTAATGTTTCGCGAAGGCGACAGGTTACCTTGACAACTCAGATCCTATTTTTTTTAAAGCATAAAATGACAGCTAGATAACAATCTTGTAAACCTGTTGCTGATGCCATGCTTTCATTTCGAGAGTTGAAAAAATAATAAAAAAAAACATCGACTCGCATTAAAATAATGCTAGAAGAGTCATAGGTCTTATATACATGGCATACTGTACAACTGTTGTTATTGGGAATTTTACGTACGAGGTGTAAAATCAGAGTTAGGCCCTTAACGGTGATTTATAAATATAGTCCGTGTATTTAGCGTATTGAAGGCGAAAGAGAACTTGGGTATGAATACTAAGTAATTGAGCCCGTGTGCAAAGTTTTTTGTTAGCTACTGTTACTAGAATACAAATATCACAATTTGAAAACTTTCATTGCAAGGTTTTACGAGTGAAGCTCTCTTTCTTAACTTCCTGTTTCATTTGCCGTATCATCCTTCTGGTCTTGATCTAAAATTATGGCCTTGCTATATTTTTAGTCCCAAGTTTTAGTCCGACGTTGACGAGGCCAGGGCTCATCTTGTTTCATCTATTTTTACTTTTCTTTTAAAGATGACTTCACTTTTGTTTAGTCAGTCATAATGACTAGAATGGTATTAAAAATATAGTTGGGGGCTGGGGGTTTTCTCCTCCATGTGGCTTCATCGCCTTTAAGCGCAAAATGTCTTTTGAATAAGTTTTCAACCGTTGAAGACGTGACAAATTTTAACAACATACACGTATTAAAGTATGTCGTGCTTACTTACTTACAAAGTTTAATCGGGACGTTAGACCACAGATACATTTACACTTATTTATACTCCTACTCCACAAAAGAAATGTTAAAATAACTTTTTCAAGTCCAAGTAGAAAGTTTTTTTTTAAATTAAATTTACCTTAAATTGTATAAAATGTAAATCGTTAACATTAGGTTCATCATATAGTCGCAAGCAGTTGCAATATTATTCTTTGACTTTGGTTTGAGAGATTATTCCAGTGATGCTGGGGACGTGAAACTGAAATCTTCGTTATCCTCCAAGTAGCTTGTGATTTTATAATGCTGATGTAGGAAAATGTTTCAAATTCTGTAAAGATATTTGTAAACATGAAGATTCTTATATTAAGAAAAATATTTGTTTAATCATTCTTTATAGTGTTGCAATCTCCTATTCTTCAAAATTTCCTCTCCGTGGAATTCCAGCCAAGCGTCCCGCCCCGACGCTAACGGCGGGTCATCGGAGGACTCTCCGAAGGACAGCAAAGGGGTTGACATGTCCAGTAGTGATGCCGAGGGAGTATGGTCACCTGATATTGAACAGAGTTTCCAGGAAGCTCTAGCCATTTACCCACCATGTGGCAGACGGAAGATTATTCTTTCTGACGAGGGAAAGATGTACGGTGAGTAGTTTTGATTCGTCATCTATTTATTTATTCTCCGGGCCATTTCTTGTGAAATAGCCTGTGCCGCTTCAACGTTTTATGCTTGAATATGACTGTCTTTTAATGACGTCTGTTGCCCTGAAAGCTATACTCGATTTGTCTTACTACTGTTTCAAAATTAGCTGTCTTGTAAGAGGTTTTTGTTGTGATGTGGATATACAGTGTGCGTGTGTACATACATTATTATTACATATACCTCACTCCCATAATGGAGATTTCACTATTTTTGTGCCACTGCAGCTAAACGCAAGGGTCTTCTTCAGTCAGTTGCTCCACTGGTATTTCCAATGGGTTTAACAGTATTAAATTGTAAATGATTTTTACCAACCCTCCCCATTTGTGATGGAATCTAGCTAGCCCTGTCTCTGGAAATTTTCATACATTCTTGGAATTCCTTGTTGTTCCATATACCCGCGTACATAATATGCATTGCGAAAGTTGTTAAATTAAAGTCCCACGTCCACTGCATCAGTGATCTCAACCGATCAATTTAATTCCGTTGTGTGCTTTACGTAATTGGAAAATTCCAAGCATTCCTCGTCGTTCTGGATTGCATATTTTACTACGGGTGCATGGAATGAACGACGGGAGTATTGCGAGTGAAAACGACTATGTGTGAAAGAGTTGTGTAGGGGGAAGGAAGACAGGCTTAGAAATTTACGTTAGCCAGATAAAAAATAGGACATAAACACGCTTCAGTATCGATTGTAAGAGTTGACAAGTAGATGAGAGCGAAGAAACTTTAAATCTTGCTTCCATAATTACCATTCGCTACACTTCAGCTAATCTTGAGTGAAGAGAGGAGAAGGAGGAGGAGGAAAATCCTAGTTGTTATTTTTCTTGAGGGATGTAATAGCTTATATGTTTGATGTTTGCAGGTCGAAATGAATTGATCGCTCGTTACATCAAACTTCGAACTGGCAAGACGAGAACTCGGAAACAGGTTTCTAGCCACATACAAGTTCTGGCACGTCGAAAATCAAGGGAAATACAAACCAAATTAAAGGTAGATATAGATGTACGTTCATGTTTTTTTTATTAGTTTTTTTCTTTTCTTTTTATCATTTTAAGTTAAGAATAGAGAATTGTGATATAAAGTTAAGGAACTTACATAAGGAAGTTCTTGGTTTTATTTTGAGGCTTTTCCTGGTTTTTTTGTCGTAATAAACAGATACTTGTGTCTTTTTAAAACAGGATCAAGCTGCCAAAGAGAAAGCTCTTCAGAGTATGTCATCAATGTCATCTGCTCAGATTGTCTCTGCTACAGCCATTCATAATAAAGCTGCTGCAGGATTGGCTAGTCTTGGTCTACCTCCTACCGCCAGTTATCCTGGAGCTCCGGTGAGTAATGTAAATCACTATATTGACAACTAATAATTCCATTATTCAAATAGCAGGGCACTACATATTTCTGTGTTCCTACTTTGAATAATGTAACTATCATCTTAATTACGATTAATAATACCCTTTTATGACTTTACTTTTAAGCAGTTCTGGCAACCAGTTTTGACACAAGCTGGAACATCTCAAGAGTAAGTACACTTTTCAAAAGTCTATCATAAAGTTATATCGTACGATTTTTGATAATTGCTGTCATATTTTCCCAATGGGAGGAGGGAACCTCTGATATTAATTTTAATTGGATTTTGAATTGTTAGCCTTGGAGATAGTGAGTTACTTTTAATGGTACTATGAAACATTTTTAAGATTTTTTTTGAAACACTAGAGTACATTTCTAATGTGCTTTGGTTGTCCACTAGGGGTCGGTTAACCTCTTTGTAGACATAATTTCGAAATCTTCAGCCTAATAAATGTATATATATATAATATTGATTTTTAAAAAAACTACTCGCTTCTTGTTCCTTAAAGTGTAAAACCGTTTTCTGGTCAACCCCCGTATGCCATGTCTAACAAAGCGGGATCAGGAGTTAGCAGTGTCGAACTCATTTCATCTGGTACCACAGCTCCTCCTTGGGAAGGAAGAGCTATTGCTACTCATAAATTAAGACTTGTGGAGTTCTCAGCATTCCTTGAACAACAGCGTGATCCTGATACTGTAAGAATTATGCCATCATTTTGTGATTGTATCTTGAGGGAATTCTTTAACGCTTTTATTTAAACGTTTTTTTTTATCTGTAGTATCACAAACATCTTTTTGTTCATATTGGTGGCCCTACAACTTATTCGGATCCGCTCTTAGAGGTAAACTTGATTATCTGACTTCATAATTTGATGAAATTGAAAAATAAGTTTTACTAATAAGGAAAGTGCTTTAGAATGTCGATATACGTCAAATATATGATAAGTTTCCGGAGAAGAAAGGTGGTCTTAAAGAATTATATGACAAGGGTCCACAAAATGCCTTTTTCCTCGTGAAATTTTGGGTGAGCTATACTTTCTAATTCTTAGCTAGTTATTAATACAAATTATAAAGATGATTTTGTTTTTTTTTTAAATTGAGCTATTTTTTTCAGGCTGACTTAAACACAAACATTCAGGATGAAGCTGGGGCGTTTTATGGAGTTACTAGCCAGTTAGTAACTTTCTTTTTCATTTTGTGGTTATTGGGAATTTTTTGTGATTGTAACAACTTATAATATTTTTCATTACTAGATATGAAAGTAATGAAAATATGACCATCACGTGTTCCACGAAAGTGTGCTCGTTTGGGAAGCAAGTGGTAGAAAAAGTAGAGGTTTGTATTAAACGATTGTGCTGTAATGTCATTAGAAATGCAATTTGTCATGAGGAGTAAATTTCACCGTATTGATTGAAAACATTTCCAGACTGAATATGCGAGGTTTGAGAATGGGCGGTTTGTGTATAGGATTCATCGATCTCCAATGTGTGAATACATGATTAATTTTATCCACAAGTTAAAACATCTTCCAGAGAAGTATATGATGAATAGCGTCCTGGAGAACTTTACTATACTGCAGGTGATTTTTTTTCTTCTTGTCATGTACTTTTGTGTACGTGTGTGTCTTACAAATGCAGTAGAAGTCCGATAGCGCAGGATACAGTCGTCCATAAATTTCCTTAGTACATGGTTACGTTATGCCCCGTAAACGTATAACGATGCACTTTACCTTACGCATCTAAATCAGGGTTGTCCAACATTACTGTGTTCGTTCGTTGGTGTTTTACGGGCCCCTCAATTAAATTACAACGTCATTAGAGCCTGCATAGTTCTAATGCAGAGACTGCACGGACGCTACACTAATGCGACGATTTTTTGGTGTTAGCGGTACCCAGTTTTCCCAATTGGCCACCCATGTCAGTAATAGCTGGGGTTGTAGTGATCAGACGAACTGGTGCGCCCAACGCAATAAGCCGCTCTTTACTGCAGGCCGTGAAAACCAAAACGGGGGAAGGTAACGTTAGATGTCACATAAAGTATAATGCATGATTAAAAATAAAAACACACAACGCACCATTTTTTAATAAAACTTTTGAACGTGGTGCTGATGAAGACATGATGAATTGTCAGGCAATTTTTTTATCGACCCACCACGGGCCGCATTAAAAGCTTCCATAGGCCGCAGGTTGGACAACCCTGATCTAAAGTGTGTGTTATTCCAATGACGGACAATGTGCGGAACGGGTTTCTACTGTATTTTATATAAAGTGCGTTTGTTTGTGCAACAAGATTCCAATTTTGACCTTTTAAATTTTTACGGGCGGGTTGGGGACAGGTGGTCACTAGTAGGGACTCGCAAGAAACTTTGTTGTGTATCGCATACGTTTTTGAAGTATCTACCAGTGAACATGGAGCGCAACATCACATATACAGACTCGTGAAAGACTAGAAGTGCAAATAATTTTATTTCTTCGAAAGAAATAAGGTGAGGAGGTAATCATTGCAATGCCATAAACACGAGCAAGGACAAAATATTTGAGCAGTCATTCATCTTCAGTGCCTCTTGAGTGGCATTCACCGTTCTGCTTTGACACAACGTGTCAGAAAACTGGCCTTAGAACGATTACCAGATGCATCGTGTGCCATTCTGTCAAGATTCATTTGTCCCAGTTGGGCATTGTTAAACGATGGGTGTGTGAAATGCGGAGGATATGTGTGTCCTTCGTATTTAGCACCTAGGTCCAAAAAAAAAACCGACCCAATCAACATAGCCAAAGACGTTTTTTCTTTTTTTTTTCTCAAGTCTTCCACACGACCTGCGTTGTTGGCAAACTGGCGATATGTGTATGCCACGTGTGTCCGCCATACGATCTAAAAAGAAAAGAAGATTGAGAAATGGTCAACCCCAAAGGCAGTTAGTCCAAGTGCCTTCCTTGTTCATTTGTGTGTTTGAGTATAGTCGGAGTCCAAGTGATGCCCCATGTGGAAAGGTTTGCATCCACATCCTTCCCCTCTACCTCCTTTGTTGTGCTTCACAACGACAGGTGATGTTTTAATGGCAAAATTATTTCCAGTTTAATGTCCCCCAACAGAGTGTACAGTCCTTTTGGTGATACAAAAAAATAGAGGTGTGCAAAAAGAAAAACAAAACAAAAAAAAAAGGTTATTTTGCATTTTTGAGGTCAAAGTTAGAATCTTAAATGCGGAATCAAACTGATTAGGGTTGCCGAGACCGCCTTTTTCCAGACGTGGAGTGGAATAACAGTCCTCCCGATTTCTGAATAAGTTGTTGTGAAAGTTTGGATGTAAACCAATCACACATTTTGGTGACTTGATATGTTGTCATATTGAACTGTTCATAATCATCATTATTATCATCAATTTCAATCTGCCACTGAAGTTTTATGTAGAAAGACTTGAGTGTGTTCTGGTGTGCTTGAGCAGATTTTGTGTTGTCCCATTGTTTGAAAGAGAAGTGTGATATTTCACGTTTTTATATGATCTCATGATTATGGGAATGCCGTTTGATAGAAATTGACGTATCTGAAAAGTTCGCGCAGAAGGGTTGTGCAGCTTTAAATCAGTTTTTAAAGTCCGGATAAACCATAGCAAATTTCCTTTCATTTATATATAATATGCAGACTTCATCTTCATCTTTTGTGCCATTATTTTCGCTGTCTGCACTCGTTCAATTTCCTCTCAAGTACTGTTAACTGCTCTTCTACGTTAATTTTTAGTCTACTTATTTAAAAAACAAAAACGTTTTCTTACAACTGCAACGTGCTGGGAGCAATTGTCTTTTTTTAAAAAAAATATCCCCAAAACGAATTTTTAGTATAGTTATTTGTCCGGTATGACACTTAACAGTTGACTGCGAAGCATTTATTTGGGTGTATGCCTTTTGATTTAAACAAAAAACCAAATGATTCCACCTGGACGATGACGACAAGTTGATGTAGTGAAGTGCACGCAGACTTTTCATTTCTGATTATCATCTTGTAGATTGTAATTGAGAAATTTTAACGTAGTAGGCAGTGTGTTGTGAAACAGCCTTCGCCTATTTTACAAGAACAAGAGATGCCAAAGTAATTGGAGTAAATCTTTAGCATTCTTAGATTTGCTAGCTACTATTTTTGTATCTTACATCCGAGAAATTTTGTACAACCAAAAAATTAGTGGTATGATCATCCCACACATAAGAAAACTAGTTGTTGCTGAATAGTCCCAAAAGGGGCATAAAAATTGTAATAAAAAAGTTTTGATTATTTCGACTAGGTTGGTGTTCAAAATTCACCTCTATAAGAAAGAAAAAAAAAGTATCATCCCAAAATCTTTACGACGTGTGAAATATTACTGTACATCTTCACAAGTTTGAAGCCACGACGTTACAGAGGGCATCTTCAAGATTTCTTTCGATACGTGACCTGATTAGTAAGACGAGCCATGACCCCATCCACTGTACAATTGGATTAAAACTGCGCCCTTCCCGACGTACTGTTACTTTGCCCAAATTACTAACATCACAAACATCCAATTGCGGAATTCCGTCCTCTGTACGAACTCGAAAAGTGAAATACGTCCTGAGTCCTTTGAAATATAAGTCCAATCCTTTGACACAAACGTTTCTACGAAAGACACTTTAACAATGACAAGTTCAAAGTTAGAGTATTTATCCATCACTTTTAGTCGGCCACATAAGCACTTACTGTACGAAAATGTTATGACAAACCTTATATGACAAGGATAAGAAAGACGAGTTCTGTCTCCTAAGGTGGCAGTCATTGCAACTGTTCTGTTTGAAACCTTTGCAGTAGCATGTCCAAATCGTTTGATAGTATTGAGGCCGGAAAACACTCCGCTTCCATAAGGGCCGAATCCAGGAATAGTGATGAATTCTTCAGATCTATTATATTCAAAGTGAAGTACAGCAGCTGGGGGAAGGATAAATATTTTAAAGATGCCATAGATTTTATACTAACCGGTTCCGAATACTGTCCGTTAAGTGCCTGAGGATCTTGTCACAAAAGTGATCTAGACTTTCTTGTCTTGCGTGTGGACGGCGGTCTACTGCGGTGGACATTGCTGAATATTTAAAACTATTACTACATACTTCCACTGGTCTCTTCATCAAATGTATTAAAATGAGTATTCTTGGATACTTACAAACTGATAAAGCCACTATTATAATAGTTTTGCTAATTAAAGACTTGATCATTTTGCTTGTATCCGTAAAGATCTTGAATTCAACAAAACTGTTGCAGTAGTTCACTCATCATCGCGGTAAGGTCTGAAGTTAGTGCCATACTGATGTCGTCCCACGTATACCGTACATGATAATAAAGATTTGTACTTGAATGATAGATGGTAATTTTAAGGATGTGAAAAATGACCGAACTTGTACTGTACACTCACATGCATACCAGCACAATAAATCGCGAAGCGTCACCTCGAATCGCATTCGGGTAGCGTATCACAAGAAAGTGGACCACACTTAAATTGGTAAAGCAACTACGTTTTAATTGTTTGCTCTCAAAAAAAAAAAGCAAGAATAAACTGCATGTAAGCTAATAGTAGCTATTCAAAGTGTTATCTGCGTGTGTTGTATCGTGGCCATTAAAAATATGAGGAAAACAGTGCGAAATATATCAGACAAATTCTAAAAATTAACTAAACCGTGTCAATTTTTAAAACCACTTGAATTTGACAATGAAATTCACAAGTGCAAGATTAACAGCAGTAACAACCAATATGAATATGAACGTAAACATGAAACTCCGTTCACAGAAACCACAACTAAATAAAAAAAATATTTAATCGCCTAACTAGGGTTCCAAAAACTTTACGAAGGCAAGAAAGCAATATGCACTTCAAATTGTGCCTTTTTCCCTGGTTAGCGTGATGCCGGGCAGTGGAAGCAAACCCACTTTTCTTCCAGTAAGCATTTCGGCAAATTAAAATAGACTAGGTAAAGTTGTTCAGTAGATTAAGAGTTGCATTTTTCGACTTACGATGGATTTATTGGCGGTATACTGGCACTTAATCCCATTTGAAGGCGAGAAGCAATATATCGAGCCTCAAAATCAGAGACATTAAAACATCCTAATAAAACATAAAAACCTTCTTCTCTTTTGAAATATCACAAGAAATTAAAATGATAGAGGGCAAATTTACTGTAGAGTATTTGACTGAAAATGAAGTTTATTCGCCATTTTTTCCGATGAAACTTTGAATTCAGTCAGGTCAATTACAGTATAAATTTACAGTTATTCCAATAGTTACTGATTAATTATGTTGTACACATTTAAAAAAAACAAATTATAATAATAAAATAATCTTTTCTTATACAAATTAGATTGTTAGGCAGGTGTATTGACAGGTATCCACAAAAGTCATCACTCACCATCATGGAATTTCTCAAATAGAACGTTCTCACACTCTCGCTACGGAGTCGTCGTTGTATCTGAGAATCGTTTCTGACAACCTGTGTCGTTCCTCTTTAAATTCTCACACGAGGCCGTTATCAACTTCCGTCGATGATGTGGAGATGGTGAGCCAACTACTGTTGTGAGCCGGTGTCATTTGCCACGCATTAAAGTGTTGTCAACTGATTGATTTCGTATAAATAAGGCTAGTATTCTTTGGAAACTTTACAGTTGTTAGAGTTCTTATCAAAATATAAGTTAGACCCGGTTTTTTCATTGCGTTTAATATTACAGTTCATCATTTTTGACTCTTAGAGATACGTGACCATGACAGAACAGGCTTGTTATACACTGATCAACTTTCCTTCCGACTCTGAACCGCAGAATGAAATGCAATTGAAACAAGACTTTGGTGAGTCTTTGTTTAATCGTTTCTTTTGGTCCTTAATTGTACTTTAATTACTTTATCTGTAGAAAAAGGCGATATTAAAGCGAAAACCGAAGCACTGAAAAAGACCATCTGTATGATCTTGAATGGAGAAAAGATACCGAGCCTTTTAATGAATATAATTCGGTTTGTATTGCCTCTGCAAGATCACATGATTAAGAAGTTGCTGCTTATATTTTGGGAGATTGTACCCAAGACTACTCCCGATGGAAAACTTCTGCATGAAATGATTCTTGTTTGCGATGCTTATAGAAAGGTATCCTAACTCGACATGACAATATAGTATATCATTGGAGTGAGATGCAAACATTTTTACTGGAATAGAATTGATGCATTTTGTTAATTCATCAGGATCTTCAACACCCTAATGAATTTATTAGAGGTTCCACATTACGATTTCTTTGCAAGTTGAAAGAACCAGAATTATTGGAACCTTTGATGCCAGCTATTCGTGCTTGTCTTGAGCATCGTCATTCCTATGTCCGAAGAAACGCTGTATTGGCAATTTACACAATTTACAGGTAATCAACTTATTCCTTTCTTCAAACTCAATTGTAGTAAAATAATTATAAAAAATTACAATACCTAGGAATTTCGACTTTTTAATTCCTGATGCACCAGAGTTAATAGCAAACTTCTTAGAAGGCGAGCAGGATATGTCTTGCAAAAGAAATGCATTTATGATGCTTATTCATGCTGATCAGGTGCACAAACTATCAATTTGCTGAATTTACGTTGTCCGCGAATGTCCTAAATTTCAGTTTTTCAGGAGCGTGCATTGAATTACTTAAGCAGTTGCATTGATCAAGTACATGGTTTTGGAGATATCTTGCAGTTAGTGATTGTGGAATTGATTTATAAAGTATGTTAATTGACCATGATAATATTTTTATATTTCCTTATGTGAACTTCATCTATTTCTTTTATTGTGTTTAGGTATGCCATGCAAATCCTGCTGAAAGGTCACGGTTCATTCGATGCATCTATAATCTTTTAAACTCTTCAAGCCCAGCTGTCCGTTATGAAGCTGCTGGTACACTTGTTACTTTGTCAAGTGCTCCCACTGCTATAAAGGTGATTTTTTATTGAATCTACTTAAAAGAGATATGGTATTATATGGTTAACCATAATTTGATGGCTACTTGATTTCAGGCAGCTGCAAGTTGCTACATTGAGCTCATTGTTAAAGAGAGTGATAACAATGTAAAGCTTATAGTTTTGGATCGTTTAATTGCTTTGAAGGATAGTCCATCTCATGAAAGAGTTCTTCAAGTATGCTGTTATTTGAATTTGTCGTTCATCTTATAATCTGCTACATTAACCCGTCCAAAAAAAATTTTTTTGCAAGGAACTTGTAATGGATATATTACGTGTATTGTCATCACCAGACTTGGAAGTTCGCCGAAAGACATTAAATTTAGCCCTAGACTTAGTGAGTTCTAGAAACATAGAAGAAGTAAGTTTTATGCCTTTTAAGATATTAATATTGAATTTTATTTTGCTCACGACGCACTTTGTAAACACAAAAAGTTTCGAGCTTAGAAAGGATAGCGAAGATTTTTTAATAATGTGTGATGTTTTCTCCTAGATGGTATTGGTTTTGAAAAAAGAAGTAATAAAAACTCATAATACGGTGGAGCATGAAGATACAGGGAAGTATCGACAACTACTAGTTCGTACCCTTCATCATTGTTGTGTAAAGTTTCCAGATGTGTCAAGCACTGTTATTCCTCTTGTGAGTAATGTAATATAAAATATAAGCTGTTATATCAGTTAGAAGTTAATATAAATCCTTGAATATCCTTAGTTAATGGAATTTTTGAGTGATACAAACGAACTGGCTGCTTTAGATGTCCTAATTTTTGTGAGAGAAGCTATACAGCGGTTTGATCAATTACGACCTATTATTGTTACTCGTCTTTTGGAAGTGTTTCCGACCATAAAATCTGTTAGGTAATGAATATTTATTATTATTATTTGTGTTTTTATCTTGTTTTACCGTAATTATCTTCGTGACAATGTTTATATAGAGTTCATCGAGCGGCCCTCTGGATACTTGGGGAATATGCTACGTCAGCTGACGATATACAAAATATGATGACTCAAATCCG
Organism: Trigoniulus corallinus; assembly: GCA_013389805.1. Lineage (NCBI taxonomy): Eukaryota > Metazoa > Arthropoda > Diplopoda > Spirobolida > Trigoniulidae > Trigoniulus > Trigoniulus corallinus. Next base: position 326,687 of record JAAFCE010001963.1, on the reverse strand, counting down.
TCAGGCGTTAGGAGAAGTAAGGATACTTTGGATGATAAGGACCATTGCATATTTTTTAACTGATCAGCAACTTGTGTTGGGCGAAAGATTCCCATTGTAGATGATGAATTAAAGAAAGCAAGTGGAGAAGTAAAAGACGAAATGCTGCAACAGAATGTACAGAAACTAGTTACTGCTGATGGAACATATGCAACCCAAAGTGCTTTTAGTACAGCTGTGGCAGAAACCAAGACAGATGAGAGGTGATGGTTTAACTTACCAAATATATTTTAAACCATAGATATGCCAGACATTTACTAGAAATAGTCGATTTAGTTAGTTATGTCATTGTGATCATTTTTAAAGGCATGTGGTTATCGTAATTTAACATTGATATTTAAAAAAAAATTAAAGGGAGTAGAATAAAAACATTTATTCTAATCATTTGTTTTTCAGGCCTCCTTTAAGACAGTACTTTATGGATGGGGAATTTTACATAGCGACTGCTCTTGCTACGTGCTTGACCAAACTAGCTTTACGCTTTATTATCCTCATTTCTGATCTTCAAAGGCAAAATGTGAGTTATGACATTGTTTTTCTAGTATGATACGAATCAAATATCAACATTTTGTTTTCATCATATTAGTCATTTATTGCTGAAGCAATGTTAATTATGACGACAATTATTCGCCTGGGGAAAAGTGAACTTCCAAAGAAGGTTATAATGACAATCTCTTAACGTGATGTAAAATCCCAAAGCCCGTTTAAGACGAGCATATTTCATTTTTTTCTCTGCAGAATATAACTGATGATGACTTGGATAGAGTTGCCTTTTGTTTAAAAGTTCTGTCCGAACGATGCCCATTAATGATTGAAATTTTTAACGTGGAGTGTAGGAAAACTTTGGCAGCAATGCTGTCTGCGAAGCAACAAGAGGAGCAAGAAGTGATAAAGGTGATGACATAATTTCAAAAATGCTAAGCATCCAGTCGTATGAAGAGATGCTTACCTGCAGTGGAGTTAAATTGACGAGATTTGGAACCGTTCTTTAACAAGTGTTGAAAACTAATACAGATTTGTATTACCATAGGCAAAAGAAATCAAGGGCTCAGCAGTGCAGGCTGATGATCCAATAACATTCATGCAACTTGCAAGCAAAAATGATCTTGGTGGAACAGAGGTATTATTTTAGTAGATTGGCATATGGCGATTAGTAATATTTTATGCATATCATGGTTCGTCTTATAGAATGTTTTCGACTTGAGTCTTTCACAAGCTGTTGGAATTCCCAAAAAAGATTCATTTGATCCAAAATCGAATAAATTAAACAAGGTATTTTTTCTGGTTGTTTTAAATCCCATTTTAGTTTTCAGGGAAGTATGAATAATGGAAGCTTTTATTTATAGATTACGCAGTTAACTGGCTTCTCTGATCCGGTGTATTCAGAAGCTTATGTGCATGTAAACCAATATGACATTGTCCTGGATGTTCTCATTGTAAATCAAACTGCTGACACTTTGCAGAATTGCACTTTGGAACTTGCGACGTTAGGTGCTTTTCATCAAAGTTTGACTCTAGATTTCATTTTAATGTTCTCTTATCTCTTTTTAACTCATACTTATTATCATTTATAGGAGACTTGAAACTTGTAGAGAAACCAAGTCCAGTGTTACTTGGCCCTCATGATTTTTGCAATATTAAAGCCAACGTGAAAGTAGCCTCGACGGAAAATGGAATAATATTTGGCAACATTGGTAGGTCCGCATTAAATCTTATTAAAAAGACATTTTAATTGTGGTCTATTAGTTATCTGGCACCCTATGCATATGATCAGTTCGCCAGATTAATGATAAAGGAGTGGTTGTATTGCGTTGGGCGAACCTATTCTCGTCCGATCACTGAAGTTATGCAACGCAACCCCAGCTAGTACTAGCATGGGTGACCGCTTAGGGGCACTGGGTACTGTTAATGACCAAATCGTCGTAACAGCGTAGTGTTTGTGCAGACTCTGCATTAGAACTACGCAGTGGACGGGGCTCTAATGACCGTTATAGTTGAAGGACCCTAAAACACCAACGAAAAAATTAATGATAGAATAGATTTGGTCATCACCTGTAGTTAGGCCCTTCACAGGGATGCAGGTTGTTGGAAACAGACGAGGTAGAGGAAGGCTAAAACAATCATGTTGGAGCAGGTTCCATGGTGGGACATAGCAGCGGGTTGAGTGAATGTAGACCTGCTAGGAAATAGAAGAGAACGATGAGGTCAAATCTCGCAGATGAAACCCTACCTGCAGTGAAAGAGAGAGACGTGGATGATGTAATAATTTGTATTCATTTATTTGTTAAAATGTACTTGTAGTGTACGATGTAAGTGGTTCTACTAGTGACCGGAATGTTGTGGTGCTGAATGACATTCACATCGATATTATGGATTACATAGTACCAGCGGTTTGCACTGATAATGAATTCCGTCATATGTGGACTGAATTTGAGTGGGAGAATAAGGTTCTAAAATATTTCAATGAAATCTGTGACATTAATTTTTATTATTGCCTGAAACTTTCCTTATTTGTTTTCAGGTGACAGTAAACACAAATCTTACAGATCTCCATGATTATCTTCAGCTGTTAATTAAGTCCACAAATATGAAATGCCTAACTCCTGAGAAAGTACGCATAATCGTGATTTTAAATGACATGACATGACATTTGGATACCTGTTTGATGTTTGTCTTTATTTCTGTAGGCGCTGGCAGGCGAATGTGGGTTTATGGCAGCCAACTTATATGCTCGTTCAATTTTCGGTGAAGATGCACTTGCCAATCTTAGTATTGAAAAACAACTGGGAAGTCTTACGGTTACTGGCCACATTCGCATTCGAGCAAAGAGTCAAGGGATGGCGCTTAGTCTTGGCGAAAAAATAAATCTTACCCAGAAACATTCTCCAAAGGCTGGAGCTTAAGAATGAAAGATTTTTGAATGATTTTCAGCAGTACATGTGGTGTCTTTTTACATTTAACAGTTAAAATTGTATTAACATCATTAATTTTATTAGTGATGCATAAATAAATTACTATATATGCAATCTGAGAGTTATGCATCATCATACCCTTATCCCACCTGTGCAAAGGTCGGGCCTGCGGGTTCTAGCCCTCAACTCCCGTCTACGTCCCACCAGGTCCCCGTCCACCCCACATACTACCATATCCTTACAGACAACATGCTCTCACGTCTGCTTTGGTCTCCCCTAATAGACCTAACGAGCTCCTCCTCTCCTCTTATCATTGTGTTCATACGTCTCAATTTTTTTCCGCTTTGTCCCCCACCCCAGGCTACTTCTAATATACTCATTCCTAATTCTATCAGCTCTTGACACCCCACTTATGTACCGCAGCATTCGCATCTTGGCTACCTACATTCTATTGATGTGGCTCTTCCTCATTGCCCAATATTCCGCTCCATATAACATAGCTGATCTAACCACTGCCCCAAGCTTTCAACTTGATTAGGACCCTTCTGTCACACAGGACTCCACTTGCCTGTCTCCAACCATACATTAATGTAGTGTCTGTGCAGTCTCTGCCTTAGAACTACGCAGTGGAGGGGGCTCTAGTGACCTTGTAGTTGAACTTTTGAAGGGCCCTAAATCACCAACGAAACCAAAAAAAAAATGTAATCTTATGCCGAACTTATAATCAGCCCTCAAATCGTTTGAGCAATTATTAAGGCTTGCGACTAAATGGGATTCGAACCCATAACTCGTGGAAAAGCAATTAAAAATCACCATACCAGTGTGATCAATCGCCCATAGATAAAAAGTTTGACATTGCCCGTATGGACTAAAAATTTAGTAATAGCTGGGAAATGTATTTACTACATAATAAATTTAATAACCTACATAAAGAGTATGGAGGAGAAATAAGAAATTAAATGACGATTGAGTCAGGAAGACTTTTCTAGTACATGGATATTTCCCTTTCACAACCTTGCAACACTGTTGAATCGTGGTGTTCCTTATGAAGTTGTTGATGGAGTGCGTGTTACAGCTGCTATGAATTGAATTGTTGAATTCGTTTCATATGTGTATTTTGGTTACTGAGTAACTTGACTATTTCATAAGTAAAACCCATTATAATTTTAATGTCCTTAGCCATGACTGCCATGAAACAGATTCCAATCACTTGTAGTGGGCATACAAGACCTGTTGTTCAGTTGGCGTTTAGCAAAATGACCTCAACTGGTTATTATTTGATATCTGCGTGCAAAGGTAACTACTAATAGTTTTTCTTTTAGCTCGTAACCTGAGTAATCTCAGAAAAAGGGGCATAGCATTAATATATGAATTATTGGTTATGAAAATTTGGAATTTAGATGGGAAACCAATGTTACGCCAAGGTGAGACCGGTGACTGGATTGGAACTTTCTCAGGACACAAAGGAGCCGTTTGGGGAGTAGCATTAAATGGTGAAGCCACAAAAGCAGCAACTGGAGCTGCAGACTTCACAGCAAAAGTAAGTTCTTCATATTTTACGTACTATGATGTAGAGAATAAGTGTAACATTTTTTACATGTTTTTGTGAAGGTGTGGGACGCAATTACTGGAGATGAGTTATGTAGTTTTTCTCATAAGCATATTGTGAAATCTACAGATTTCTCACACGATAGTGAAAAACTCCTCACGGGAAGTAATGAAAAACTTTTACGAATATTTGATTTGAACGAAGTTGACGCTGGTAACTGACATAAAAACATATCTAGATCTATAGGGCCACTATATGTTTCTTAACTGCAATATAAAAGTCGACCGTCTCTTTCAGAGCCATTTACATTTAGTGGTCATACGTCGAGCATTCGGAATGCACTGTTTTTACCAAACAGCAGGCAGCTTGTTAGTGCTGCTGATGACAAAACTGTCAGGTAACTGGTTGACCATTTCTTGAAGGTGCGTACTAACTAGAGCAACATAGCGAAACAACAGTATCTCACCTTTCCCTCCAACTGTTAAAATAATGCGTTGTCGGAAACCCAAATTCCCAACACGACCGCTTACTAAACATCAACTGTTGGTCTTTTTTCACGACAATGATATGGTTTTTGCGCACCTTTAGATATTCACTTAATTTTAAAATGCAGTATTTATTATAGAGTAATAATAGCAGTGTTCCTTATAATAAATAAAATTAATTGATTGATATTTCACACCACCTCACCTTTAGAATGTGGGATACAGCAAGTGGTGTGGATGTTCATAAGTTGGAATTTCCAACTGCTCCAAGCAGTCTAGAAGTCTCAGGTGATGGAAAGTTGCTTTTAATAACTTATGGTCACACTGTTAGTATATGGAATTTAGAATTGTGAGTTACATGAGATCACTAGTTAAATTATTTTGACATCCATTTGAATCAGGATTTACTTTGCAGGTGGGAGAAAGTGAAGGAGTATCAAATTCCATCCCAAGTCAATTCAGCCTCCTTGCATCCTGAAAAGAAAGTTTTTGTGTGTGGCGGAGAAGACTTTAAGATGTATAAATTTGATTATGACACTGGGACTGAAATTGGCAAGTCTTGCTGCTGCCTTTTTAATGACAATATTCACATAATATGTTATTCCCTTCTATATTTCTTTGTTACAGAATCATTTAAAGGACATTTTGGACCAATTCATTGCGTCCGTTTTTCTCCTGATGGAGAGGTCTTTGCAAGTGGTAGTGAGGATGGGACACTTCGTTTATGGCAAACGGTAGTTGGAAAAACCTATGGATTATGGAAATGTGTCGCTGCTGGAGAGCCTGTTTTGTCAGATATTTCAAGTAGTACCAATCAACAGTTAAAAGGGGATGCATGATTTATTATAAGTGCCAGGAAATATTTCGCGTTTTATATACTTTAACTTATTTCATCATTTCTGACAATGCAGATTCCCTGTTAAAAAAAGTACAGGAGGCGTATCGTATAACACCTATATGAAATTTATTCTTTAAATAATTAATTTTTACATAAATGCCGAAAATGTTTATACAGAATAAGTTTTCTACTAAATTTCATGTGTTAGTCTACAAAGCCATTTTACATTAGTAAATGCTAATGTTTCTACGAGTTTTAGTTTGGAGGTTCAAAGGTGTAATGTTTTACGTTATCTGATGGATATTGCTTCGGCATCTGAAAAAAAGTCACGATTATTTATTTATCGGATTCTCAAAACTTAAGATTTAAGCTGACATACCATGAGTATCCTAACTTTGTACTTGTCAACTACTGTGGCAAGTATAGTTACTATTACGAGAATTCCAAGAAACGACATGGCTGCAATATGACTGAAAAATAAAGTAATATTCAAGTTTAAGTTATATGATGATCCGAATTGAGTTACCGGTGAAATTAAGAGTAAAAAAGTGACTAGTGAAATGACGAGAACGATGCAACACTTCTATTCCTTGCTCAACTGACGTTTTCATTTGTCATATTTCCTAGAGGGCGGTAATCTATGACAATAGATGGGAGAGCTCACTTCTGTTTCGGGCAAGAGCTGGGTCACTGGAGACGAAACAGAGGATGGCAAAGATCACAGGTGGAGAGAAGGGCTGTGGATTATGAGGGGATCAAGTGGAGGATGTCAGGCATGTGATACTGGCCTGTCCAGCGCTGCATCACTGTAGGAGGGGTTGGGGAACCCCCACATTGGAAGAGGTTCTGGGGTGGAGCGGCTGGAATGGGTGCGAAAGGCAAAGGTGTTGGTGGAGATCTAGGCATATGGGTCTTGCATGAAAAAATCTCGCCAGCGAGGTATCCGTCACAAAGGATTACATATTCATATATTTCACGAGCTTTCCCAGGGCTATCTCAGAACGGGTGAAATACTGCCCTAAGTAGGAAACCTTAACATCCATATCTATGAAAATAACTACCACTTACTATGGTACAGGTGGCTTGGCATCCGGATTGTAGCGTTCTTCAGTGTACATGTCAAAGTCTTTGTGCAGCTAAAGATATTACCACTTTTTCAGTAAAGTTCTAACTTGTTAAAGTTGACCAAGGTTGGAAACTTACAGGTTCATTAAAATTCCTCCTATATTCAGGCAAATCCCAATCATAGTATGGGTCGCGCGCTTCCACACTCACTGCTGGTAATTTCGGATAATCTCCATAGCCTTCTTCTTCTGGGTAAGGCTCATAATCTTCTGGTAGAAGACAATATTTCTTGGCTGCAGCTTCGCGTTCTTCAGCAGTTCGTGGATAAGGACCAGGTTTGAAATCTTTGTTCCAATCTACAATACGTTATTTGAAAAGAAAAAAAAACATAAAAAAATTAGGTTGAGACCCAGTCATTGAAGCACATCTGATTCAACCCATGTTTTCTTACGTGCTTTGTTTACTAAAGTCAACAAAACAGCAGGACGATGAGCTAAAAGAAGTTTTCTTGCAGATGGAAGATAACCAAAATATTTTAGACTCCTAAAGGCCATATCGTACCCTTATAATTCAAAAACCTGATCACCATAAACTAGCTATATTACAGTCCAACTTGTAAGGTTCGCCACTAATGGCATTTTGCGCTGCTAACACTTCCGGTTGCTGTCGTTCGACAGCAGCCGACAGGATCCGAACCTGACGCACAGAGAGGTCATGGTGCCGCCAAGCCTATACCAAGGACTCCTTGCCTGTACTCAAGAACGGCTCATTGTGATATATTGTCGAAAGAGATAGGTCCTCTTCAATAGCAGTTATTTTAAGGACTTTATGAACGTTAGGGGGCACCTTATTCATTGGTTAATACTGCGGGGCACGACGTAGTGACGACGAAGGTATTACTTTTTCCTGTATTCCTAGAAGCGGGCTGACAGCTTTTGATACCGAATAGTTGTTATAACAAGTATTTCCTAACTCATTGTGAGAAGTGAGTTAATTTCCTTGACAGTTTAGTTTAAAAAACGCATTGTGTCATCTGCATTTTATGCTAGACCAATCATAGGTAACGTCTTATTAAGAGCCAATCATCACACCAGGCGGCGATCCCGCTCTTGGCTGCCGTTACTAAATACCAATTTTTAATGTAGTCACTGAACTTTTTTTGCGTACATGACTGAAAATTTGTTTATTGCTGAGATTTTTCTAGCAAAATACAGGATCCCCATGTTACAGAGTTCGGCTTTAAAAATTTTAACTCCAGAATGGACGAATGAGTCACTGTGTACAGTACTTGGTAGGTTGAGTTCATTTCTAAGTTACGTTATGCAGTCGTGAGATGGCGCTAATGTGACATTGGCGCCAAAATTTAGATTCGGACAGATTGTGGCGGCAACAAGTAGTTCAAAGTTGACGTTGGTCGTTAGGGAGGGCCTGCATATGGCAAAAAGTAAGTACACTTTGATTTAATTACTCTAAAGTCTGCGTTTGCACTTTTAAAATGTGTTGGTGCATTATCAATCGGCCTGTTTCAGTATTTATATATAATTTGGGAGATTTTTCAGAGTCTACAGTATAGTTGCACCCATGTTGATATAATGTGTTGCGTCTAGCTGGTTAGCAACAAGTCCGAAATATTTGCCTACCAGTTGTTGTTTTGGAAAAGTATTTAGGCTGCACCACTTCCATTATTCTTAAGGAATATCGAGTTAATTGCATGTTAAATATCAAATTACACATGTGAATAAGTTGCTTGTAATTCTCGAATATAAAGCGGCTCTATGTTTGCTGGACAGCCGTTTTCTGTAAGCTAGTTCCGTTATTGCGTTTCTCCGACGATCCTTTCTTTTTAAAGACCAGCTGTATTGGGATATTCTAGTGGCTATTTTAGTTATCCGTGGTTTCTTTTATGCTTTAAATAATATTTTAATTTCTCCCCCTTTGGGATAATTCCATCAGGTTAAATTATTGAACGAAATTTTCCGTCTGTAAGTCAAAGAAGAGTCGAATGCCGCAGAGTATGTAGCTCATTTTTTAAAACCTTTATTACCATTCTCACGTCGAATTATAGTGCAAGCAAAGGATTCGACGTCTTAAACAATTGTGAAGTTAGGTAGAGCCCCCGTTTACTCATAAGAGCACGAACAATTTGTACTTACAGGGTAGTAAAATTTTTGAAAATATCATTTACTATTTCCAACTACTTTAAGTTTGGCTGCAGCATTACAATTCATTTTGACATATCCGGTCACCCAAGAAACATAAGTCCGCAATTCAGTCATGTATTAACTTGCCCACTGCCCGGATTAGGTCCCGAAATAAGTGACCCAGAAAATACTAGACCCGTTTCACTCCTTTTAGGTTATAACTCAAATTATTGGATTTTTTGATTCAGATATCACCCAAAACTATGCTATAGAAATGTTCTTTTGGAGGTACAACAGATTCCTATTTTGTAATGCTGTATTTACATTGAACTTTTGCAGAAGTTATATATTGATTCAATATACGTGGAATATTAAGTCTTATTTTATCACGAACATGGATGAGAAGGTAAGTCCTTTTATCTTTTTTTCCCCCCGACAATGAAAGTCGACTTTAGTCATTATTTCCGATAAGCTGAAAAAGTCTGAGTTTAAACATTACAAAAGGAAATTACATTATTTACTAAAAAGATAATATTGACACTGACTTCAAATTGTTGTAATTCAAATACGATGTAATACGAATTTCTTACAGCAACTAAGGATTCCTCTCAAGGAGAATACAAATATTTTATCTTCTCAAAATATTGTAAACAAAGGTAAGGGAGTATTATCAACAGTGTAAATATAACAGTTACAAAGTGTACATATTTTCATTAGAATATTCTGTGTTTCTCAGTTTTGAAAACTCCAACAAAATCATCAAAGCCATTGGCGGAACCCATAACCCCAACTGCAAACTTAAAACTTTTAACAGACTTAGCTAGCAAAGAGATTATCATCAATGAGTTAGGGAACGAAGATGAAAATCTTCAATCTCATTATCTGCAACGACCAGTTAGTCGTAAAGAGAAATCCTTGGGATTGCTATGCGTAAAGTGAGAATTTAATTAATCGTCTTTTGTTGTACAAGTTGCTATTTGACATCATTAATGGATGGTTATTTATAGGTTTTTACAGCGATATCCAGAATTTCCATCTCAAAATGTTGAATTAGAAATAAATTTGGATGAAGTGTCAAGAGACTTGCGTAAGGCTAATACTCATTTTAATATATATTAACGACCTCGCCTGACTCCAGTTCGTTTCTCCCAGGTGTAGAACGAAGAAGAATCTACGACATTGTTAATGTTTTGGAAAGTGTCGACATAGTAAGAAGATGTGCAAAAAATCTCTATGTTTGGTTAGGTAAAACCAAATTAAAAATAACTTTAGCCAAGTTAAAAGTATGGCCATCATTTCTTATAATTATATCTTTTTATTTGCGTCAGTATTTTTTATTTAAATTTCATACGCTATTTATTTCAGGCCATTGCTGAATACGAAAAGATTGATAATAAAGTCTGTAGTTTAAAGCAAACTAGTTCAGACACGAAAGTAGATGACTTAGATCAGAATATTTCACTTTTGGAAACCAAATCTAATTTTTCTTTACCTTCATCTGATGATGATGGTAAGTTTTACTTGTTTACATAAATCCTTGTTTGAAAAAATATTGCAGCCGTGTATTTTCCAATGTTATTTTTCATTTTAGGTGTCGTTTCCAGAAAGGAAAAATCCCTAGGGATGATGAGTCGGAAGTTCTTAATGTTGTTCCTCATCTCAAAGGCATTACTTATTGATTAATCGAATGAACTAATTTTTCAAGACTCTAAATGAACCTATATTTTTGCAGCCTCAAATTGTTAACCTTGAAACGGCTGCTTGCATTCTTATTGGGGAATCCAGCATAGATGATAAGAAATCTACAACTTATAAAAGTAAGTTTTATTTTACACTACCATAAAGTGTTTGATTGTGGTAATATTAGCAATTTCACCACTAATATGGCACTGCAATATTTTTTTCCTGTCTCTTTTTTATATATATAGCAAAAATTAGGCGACTTTATGACATTGCAAATATATTAACTAGTTTACATCTAATTGAAAAAGTACATGTGACGGAGTTGCGAGGACGTAAACCAGCATTTCAATATATTGGACCAAATATTGACGATATATTAATTGATATGTCAACAGGTGAATTTTCTATTTAAACGATGTCGTTTTTATAAGTTGCAGTCTGTATTGTGTCTTTTACATGAAATATATCCTTGATTAATTAGATGCAGAAAAAAATGAGGTGGCAATTGAATCTTTCCATTCATTATTGGGAAAGAGATCACTACCTTCATGCTCGTCAAGTAAGTTTAATTTGATTCAATGCCGGTTAGCTAGATAGAATGTATTTTTAAGTGATTTATGTTTATCAGGGTTGAAAAGACCAAAATTTCCACGTACTAAAAGCGAGAATAATGTGCCAACTGGATGTAGCATGGAAACGCGGTTGGGGGCAAAGACTCTCATCAGGCACCCTTCACTGCAAGATTTTCGTGAAGTTGTAGAAGAAGAAAGACGAAAGTTATACTCATTTGCTCCTCCTCCATCAGGTTGTAAAAAAACTGCAGCATGGCACTTATGCATTTCAGTAGTTGTTAAGTGTTTGAATTAAACTTAGCTGTCACAAGAAATAAGAGGCTGCCTACTGAGGAAACTCTAACCTCTCCTTCAACTTCCCGTCCTACAATGTGCTTAGTGTCAGAAAATGCCAATTCTTCAACCCAAGAAAATACATCTTTAGTAGAATCATCTGCTGAGTACCATCTACCATTTATCCAGGTATGGGATACCTTATGGAACACCTCCGACATGTAAAATGATATTCCTCTAAACAATTTTACGGCGTTTTGAAACATGATTCTATTATAGTTTGCAGAACTAGAACATATTAACACATTTTGGATTGGCTTTTTAGTTACCGCTTATGATAAAGATTGCTACACCCCAAATGTCGAATGATGTTCATTCCAAACGTGAGATGTCAAGAAATGACGTTATGAGGTCTTCAGGAGAATTGGGTAATAGTGGTAGCAGTTTTAAAGAAGAAAATAACATTAATTCAAGGATACCAACAAATAACTCCAATTCTGGGCTTGGACCTGATGTATGTAATACGAACATGAATCAAAATAACGTTACTGCAGAAATGCTCAAGATACAAGACTTCGGCTTTGTTAAAAGTATGGCAGCTACTTTGATTATGAAAAAATATATTATTGCTATTTCATATAAAAATTTTTAGGAATGAGTATACTAGAGGTAGTCTGGGAGTGGAGGACATTGCGGAAAAAAATTGAGAGTAGATTGAGGTGGTATGGAACGTAATGAGAAGAGGGGAGGAGGAGCTTGTTAGGCCCATTAGCACCCGGGGCAGGGGGAGACCGAAGCAGACGTGGGAACAAGTTGTCCGTAAGGATATGGTAGTGTGGATGGGGACCTTGTGGGAGATAGGCGGGAGTGGAAGTCTATAGAACCTACCAATCCGACTCTGTCACAGGCGGGATAAGGGTATGATGATGATTAAAAAAATTGTTTCTTTGCATTACAGATGTGTCCATCAACAATTTGGAAACCATTGTGTGCGTTTCAAACGTCAGCACATCAGTGCCTAGTGCGACAACTTCCTCGAACAGCTTCGAGGATCAAGTTACCCCGTTGAAAACTTCGGTACCAAGTCCAAGTGTGGCAGTCGAACAAAACAACTGTAATGTTGGCAGGGAGAACTTAATTCAATATATCCAAAGCCCTATGCACTTAGTGTTAACTCCAACGCAGTACACTACATTGATGAACAGTCTTTCGAGTCCTTCAACATCGTTGCCATTCTCGCCTTTGCAGTGTGCGAGTTCTGTTAATTCTCCTCAGATGTTTCTTGATTTGACTGAAAAGGTAATTTCACCCATGAATTTTGGGTCCCTTTCTAGTTCAATGCACGAGGCAAAATTATCTTCTGCAGGCCAGAAGGATTGCGACGAAACTGCGCCAAAAACTTCAAATAAACGTGCAATAGTCTCCCGTCAGCTTAATATGACAAGATAACAATGAAAGTATTATTATTTAAATAAAAACTTTTCTATGAGTCAACGGTAATGTTTGTGATGAGGTCGATCTCGTACCTACTATTTAAGTACAGGATTTTGGGAGCTAACCTATTGTGCCATTATCATGAAGGCAACTGTTAACGCAGCTTGCAACATGACAATTTTAGTCCTTGGGAATTAATGGCCCATCAGTTTGTTGTGATCTTTTAATGTAATTTACAATGACTAAAGTCTTGCATACTAAAACAATAAAATGGTGTTTAACTTATGATTCTATTTTCAAGTCCTTCAACGCTGGATTTTTCGTTCACAAGGCGTTTGAAGTCAATAATATTGATCCTCAGCAAAGTATGTGGAGTTCTGTAAACTATTAATTTTAAAGTAAGATCAACTTGATAGGTTAGAGTAACCATCACATAACTAGTACCTACAATGAGTTCTGCGATGATTCTGTCTCCTCAGCAATACAAAATGGGTTATTATTTGTGAAAAAGTTTTCTCTATTACAGTCGCCTCTACGTAGACGGAATCCTTACTGCAAATAGTATTTAAAGAAGTTAAAACTTAATATTAATTGGTGCAGAAAAACGGAATGATACTTACTTCAATAGAGGTCTCCCTATTAAGGTGAAGTCTGAGCATCCAACCATTAGTACCTGTATTAATATTATTAACGACGCAATGGTATTAAACATTTGAGATGGGATTCAAACCCGTTCATTGACAACCGTTATTTATAAATAATTAGTATTCATTCTTTTTCCCATTAAGAGGTTAGAACCCACGCCAATAATGTATTACTCTCTAATTGTTGCTTTTTATGGGACCCTTAGATTGTAGTTAAGTTTCCCCATAAAATAGTTGCAATCGACTATATAATACCTTTTCCAGCCTAATGATATCGCCTGTGGATGGTGGAAAGTATCCTTGCACTACGATGATATCCTCCTGAGTGACTTTAAATTGCTTCCCAGCAATGTGAACTACAGCAAATAATCTTCCGTGATTTGCCTTTTCTATTTGCTGATTTACGTTGTCGAAGATAGCTGCATAAAACAACGAATAATTTATTGGAGAATATCACTATTTTTAAAGTACGAATATATACTAGTATTGTACTAGTATGTACCTTCTGTAATCTCCTTTGAAGATTCTTGTATTTCTTCATTCCGTAATGGTTTTCGACGGTTAAGAAAATATTTCCATCTGAAGTAGAAAACAGAATTGAATGTAGCTTATATGAATAACACCCCTATCATAACGACAGGACGTTTCTAACCTTTCGTAATCTTCAGGTCCAACCGGTTTCAGTTCTGGCTGTGGTAAATCTTCGTAAGATTTTCCTGTGGATTTTCCTGCAAAAGCTGCTGAGACTCGAAACCGTGCAATCGATTGGACATGAAAATGTGATTTACAAATCAGTGCTCCTGAAAATAAAAATGCTATTTTCTATGTATACAGTATGTAACAACATCACACATGGTATTGAATGCTACTGAAATATGCCATTCTGCAGAAAGCATGCAAGAAAAATGCCTAAAATGATTTAAACTTACCAGTGGCCTTAGTAATATACGTCTTATTTGATTTTAATGCTATTTGATAAGCATTCCTAAGAGCATGACAGCACCAAGGCACAGCCATCTTAAACCACACTAACTGGTCCTCAGAAGGGAAATTCATAAATGTACGCCTAATACCAGGGTCAAGTACTATTTCAAAGATCGAACTTAGGGCTGCATTTGAGGTTTACGCGTCTTTACAGGACTACGATTACGGGTCCGATGTTCCAGTTTAACAAAAGATTAATTTACCGGTGCTGAAAATTCGGTGACTGGAAGACAGGAGGGAGACCGAGTCTGTTGTTATCACGCCTCTGGACAAGCAGACGAACGAACATGTTCGTCTTCCCCAAGACAAAAATTTCACCAAGCCGGAAGTGCCGTATGACGGTACAAAAATGATTCTGTTTTTGCTATCGTATTCTCGAGTTTGTTTGTTGGATTTGTATTACTTCAAACTTAGTGCTAGGCCATGTTTTCACCATTAATTACGGTGTTAGATATTTTTCATATTTCTCCCCAGAAAGTATGGTATGGTAAATGAACTAAGTTGTCTATATGTGCACTTTGTTCTAATGGAAATGCGAAAGCTTCACATTTTATAGGTGTTCATTACAAGCTCTCTTTCGAAAATAAATCATGACATTGATGAAAGAAAAATTTAAAAATCATTGAAGTGGCTTATTTCAAACCACCCGTAAGGCTTTAATTTAAAGTACTAAATTGTTTTTTTCTGCTGTAGGGATGTTTCGTTTATATACAGTATGTAATACGTTCTTAGCATTGTAAAACAAGGAGAGTTAAATGGGGTACCGTTAAATGGTTCTTAGGGTGGACTGACTATCAAAAGCAGCCAAAGGTGACTGCATGCACCGTGTCACTCAATACATGCACGGCATACTGTCACTTTTGCTAAATAGTTACGAATAATGCCCATGTAAACATTTTTGACGAAATTTTAGGTTACAGGTGACAGCCCTATCCAAGCATGCCGTAGACAAATGTCACTATAGTGCTCGCCACGAAAGATGACACATGGGAGGTAGAAGATAGGAAAGTTCACTACAAAAATTAGGGAGTTTGAAAAAGGTCAAATGGCAGGCTTCATTCAGTAATGGCAAACAGAACTTCAATACTTTCTCCATTTTTTGAAGAGGACTCATCCTTTGCCTCCCACCAATGTGTCAACTTTCGTGGCGAGCACTATAGTTGCACTGTAGTAAAGACCTCCATAATGTAACATTTTATTAATTAAAAGGCAAACAAAGAATAATTCTTTGTGAATCACTAAAACTTGTCAGCCAACTTAAAACGGGCGTTTGGTGCCCTGAGATCACCTTTGCCTCGTTACACACCCATTTGTCACGAATGGATTTGAATTAGAAGTTGACAGTGAAATAGTTGACTTGCTTGCACCACGAGTAATTAAGTAAGTGCTAGAAAGGGATTTATTGCAATTTGTTTCTTCTAGATATTCAAGACTTAAAATGACCAAGTTTCATTATCAATGGTATTTAAAACGTGTGGGACCGTATGGCCACATTAGGAGTGTACTGAAACTAAGCAGCCAGTTGGTAAGTTCCTGTTCATTTTTGCGTGGCACTTTTAAGTGTTAGCACCTTGAATTATTGTAGTTGACTTCTGGCACGATTTGACTTGCTACTACTTGTTAGGAGCCAGTCAAATGGTGCATGTTGTTCCTTTGACGGTAATATCTATTTTCAAGTTATAATTCGAATACCATTCTAATAAAACCATACAAAAGTGTTACCTAATATGGAGTGGACCTATTCGTGGGTAGCATTTTGAAATTTACATGCACTTTCAAGCATGAGGTAAATTAGTAGTGTCCTGTCAGAGCCCATCTGACCAGTTCGATTCCTGATAATATGTCATGTCGGCCGCATAGCTCCGTAATTTTTTTGTCAAAATCACCATCTTTTAACATGTAGGTTACCATTAGCAGATCACTCAATGCAACACACTTCTTTAGTTCTTTGTTTTTGTCTCGGAAACATTCGTCTTTGAAATTTGATGGCAATCAGTGGATTATTATTGATCATGGAGTAAGTATTTTTTGTATATTTTCTAATGCCATATACTGGCTGCACCATATTCGATTTTCTGAGTCATGTGCTACTATATTTATATAGGGCATCAATGGTACGTATGTAAATCTTGAAAAGTTGAAACCAGAGCAAGAATATATCTTATCTCATGGCGACATAATTGGCTTTGGAATGCCAATTTCTGAGCGTATGAAAAAAGAAAGTATTGTGTACGAGTTGTGTAGAGAATTAACTGAAGACGATGCACAAATTTTGAAACCTGAACTGTTGCAAATAAAAAGTGAATGTCTGTCCTGCGATACTACTGCTGAACGTTTATCTGCTGGAAAGTTAAACGATAAAATCAATACACGAACGATTTCACATTATGGTGATAATCTTTGTAATGTTAGTAACAGCGTCACCGATGTGACGTTATGTAATAGTTCCGAAAACGTCACCCTAAAGCAAGGCAAGAGAAAAATAAAAATAACTCCTCGTAGAGAACTAATTAGTTTAACCTCCAGTGAGGATGAGAATATCGACGGTTTGTTGCAGAATGCTATTACAAATTTAACGAAAGTGGATTATTTAATAGAAAATGCTGCCACTGATGTTAAGAAATCAGCTCCTGGTTTTGACAACGACGAACTTTCATTAAACAGAAATGCAGAGGGTGATTCTAGTAGATTGAAGGAGCAGAATGATACGAAATATATTAACGATCCCAAACTTGATAATACCTCTAAGTGTGTTCCTACGGTATCAGTTTTATCTAACACATTGGGAAGTGCTGCAGAATCCCAACAAGTACATCAACAGAATGAGGAATTGGATATGGAACAAAGTTCTGAAAGGGATAATGAGGAATGTTATGAAATTGATCCCTTTGTCAATAACAGTGATTTACAAGCGGATGTTGGGACCAATTTTCAAGATGCGGGTTACTCACAAAATGATGAAGTTATTATAATATCTGATGATGAAACTTACTTCAGCCAAAATATTGTGAAGATAGAGGATTTAAAACTGAAACCCGAAGTATGTGAAGAAGTTGTTGTGGAAGATGAATTTGATGAATGGGCTACTATTTTAAAACAAACTGATAATTCTAAGGACTTGCATTTGGATTCAATAAGTGATGACTGTTTAAAGGAAATTCACTCTGTTGAATGCCAGCCTCAGCCAAAAGCTGACGAATTGCGTAAGAGTGAGGATTCTTCGAACAAAGAGTATGACGTGAATGACTTCTTTCCAGTACTTTCTCAAAGTTTGGAAGATAGTGGCGATGATGTTGAAGAGGCAAATGTTGAGCTTGTTGAGAATAAATCTACTAGGCAATTGGATTGCGAGAAATCAAAGACCCTTCCACCACTTGAAGACCCATCTACGTTCAGTGACTTCTTTCCAGTACTATCTCAAAGTTTTGAAGATAGTGGCGATGATGTTGAAGAGGCAAATGTTGAGTTTATTGAGAATAAATCTACTAAGGAATTGGATTGCGAGGAATCAAAGGCCCTTCCACCAGTTAAAGAGCCATTTTCGTTCTATGCACAACATACAAATTATAATTATGATAGATTAAAAAATAGAACTGGTAATTTCATTTATGCTGCAAGCTCCACTCGACCAACCAATGCATTGCCAGTGACTATTAAGAAGAAAATTGATGTTGGAAAGTCTACATCTGACATAATAAAATCTGTGAAACGAAAGATGATTAACGACTCAATATCGAGGCGTATTCTTCCTCTTCACAGTGTTGAAAAAGACAAGAGCAAGAATTCCCTTCGCAAAAAAGTGCAGCATCGAATGGGTCATCGCATTCCTATACCAGGAGGTGGATCAGCTGTTCCAGTTGGTCATAAACATTTAGCAAACATACCATCTAGAACAGATCGAACTACTATTCTAGTAAATCAACAGCATCAAGAAGAACCACTGCTGTGTACTAAATCTGACAGTAGTCCCTCGGCAAACAAACCTTCTGAGCAGAATGGTGTTATTCCTCCTCTACCAGAAACTGAGAATGGTGATATTAATCCCCATGAATCCACTGTCACGAATGAAAAACCCAAACGAACTAAGGTTTTGCAGAGAGGTTTTCCATCTCGTAACGATCTCTTTGCTGAAGCCTTATCAAAAGCTACTAGTGCACGTTGTATAAAGCGAAAGGCTCCATTTGAGAAGTCTCATCCTACTCCTCCGAAAAAGCAGTTATGTTTGCAGAATACACGTGGTTCTTGTGGGAACGATATCGCTGAACATGATCGATTCAACCAACGACAAATCATCCTTCTTAACAGCCCTCCTCTTTGCCAAAGACCTAATGGGCGTAATATTTGCTCAACTGAAATCAACCTAAAAACGCAGCAAACTGATATGAGGACGTTTAGTCGTGAAAAGACATGTAGTAAACACGTCACTTTTTCAGATGATGTTAAAATAACGTATATCGAACCCATACCTGTGATGGATCCTTCGGGGTGGGTATAATGCTGCTTGACCCGTTCCATATTTAATTGATAATGTCGAATAACTAGTGTACTTCATTCATGATTTAGGGTTCTTGAGACTGGTATGAATATGGATTCTCGACTAGCCGACATAGAAGCTGGCGTAAAACGAAGTCTTCAGAGGATTTTATCTTGGAGATCGGTCTGGTTACAAGAGCAAGGTAACTTGTTTAAAATCATTTGAATATCAGTCATGATTTGAAAGGTATTTGTTCAAATAAAATTGTGTTTTAGCGGTTGCTAAAGGATTGCCTCCTGTCATACATGGACTCTGTTTAAAATCAACTTCAAAAATATATACTTCGCATGCAGAATACATTCAGGCATATGAACCTTTGCTGTTGCTAGAAACATGGGAAAGTGTAAGCTAATCTGTATTTCATCTTTACTGTGAATTACATTACAACATTTATTTTTTATTGTGTGCACTAGATTTCACATGATCGGACACATGGAAAGCAATCTGGCAGCTATAATTTGGTAGTGAATCGAATGGTAGATTCTTCAACGAATACTACATCACATTCACTGCGCTTTCATTGTCAAGGTAAGCTACCCTGAAATTTCTTTGGTTTAGGTGTTAGACCAGTGTTTTTCAACCAGGGTTCCGTGAGGTCCGCCCAAGGGTTCCGCCAATGGCAAGGTAAAATATAAAAATAACAATAAAAACACAAGAAACGAGAACGACTGTTGTCTATCGAAGATGAACTTCGGGTGTCTCTCTCAAACATTAGGCCACAAATTCGACTACTAATGCTAACACACACACCTGTATCAATTAATGTTTTTTTCTGTCACTGTATGGGGTTCCGCGAAAGATCTAAATGTCCCAAAGGTTGAAAAACACACTGTGTTAGACTTTTGATCTTAAGAAGAACTGCAATGTCTTAATCATTTGATATTCGATTCTTAATCATTCCATTGCGGATTTGTAGTGGTTATCTCAGAGGATCAAGAAAAATTAGGTTTGTGTCCAAAGGAGGGATGGCTTGGCATTCTAACAATTCCTGTGAAAGATAAAAGCCAGTCTTCTGTCACCGTCTCTGGCACAGGTGCCTCGTATACTCGCGTTTTCGCGTATGTGGAAAACTGTCAGAGGACTTCTTACAGTTTAATTCAAAAAGATGCTCCTGTATCTGTACTATTACGTAAGTTTGAATGTTTGTGAATTATTTTTAGTGGATCGCCTTATGCACTGCGCAATATTCTCAATCCTTTAGGTCAAGTTGCTAAAAGGTACAAAGACAAACAGTTGTTGTTGAAACTTATTCTGAAAACCAAATGGATTCCAGTAGAACTTTGTAAAGAAAAATTCGTGAATCTTGAGGTGAGTCTTGAAGGTATCTTGATCTCAAAGTGCACATGTGCACTCCTGGTCAACCCCAGGTCTACTCTCAGATAAGGAGGAGACCTAAAGGATGCCTTCTGTCAGATAGAAATTAAAAGTTGTCGGTGTGTGATGTCACTAGCCTGCTGAAATGCTGCGGATGTTCAATTTTCCATTAATAAAACATTTTATGTATTTCAGTTAGTTTCTTACATCCGCCCAAATCTTCGACTTTTAGATGCGGTGTATCGTCTCCCGTGTACTTTAATGGGAAGCCACCTTTTGCAGCCGCGGACAGAATTATGTACTCTAAGTAACTCTCCACCTACTCAAAGACTTGTTCATGTTGTAAGATTCTTGCACAATATCATTCTGTTTTTGCATTATGAGTGCAATAATTTTTAGTGTGATTTTATTTTAACTTCTTGTAGGGAGAGCTTTTTTATAATACAATACAGCGTCAGACAATCCTCAAATTGTCAGAAGCCGTTATATCAAACGATTCAACGCCTAAAGTTTACTTAGTGCAAGGGCCTCCGGGAACTGGTAAAACGTCTCTGATTGTTGGGTTGATTATCCAAATACTCTTTGTAAGTCATTGTATTTGTGGAAGTTATTATTGTATTTGAATGTTACTTAACTAGAAAATTGTTTCTCCGTGTAGGGATCAAATGCAACTGAGCGCCAACCCCAGATTCTGTTGTGTGCACCATCAAATGGGGCCATTGATGAAAACATGTCTCGTCTTTTGGAATTGCGTAGTTTGTTACGGGAAATGGGAGGCTTACGAGCAGTTCGTATTGGACAGTTGGAGAGTATTCAAGACATAGTGAAACCATTTTGTTTGGACAATATTGTTCGTAAAAATATTGAACGTAGTAAGTGTGCTGATACTTTTACGCTTATCGGTTTGTTTATACGATCTTTTTGACGTCTTTTGATTATTTTAAGGAAGACGTGATGATGAAAAAGTTTTAAGTAACACAATAATTTCTTTGGAAACACGATACAATTTAAAACAACAGGAATTTGATACACTGCAGCTTCGCGGAAAATATGCTGAGGCCAATAAAGTTGAGCAGGAATTGATGAAATTAGCAACTTTAAAAGAAGATGCTGTTCGGCAGTTGGAAAATGTAAATTTAGTTTACATATAATTGTCATTCGTCACCTAATGGATTTTAATAAGTTTAATGTTTATAATCAGTCGTCGAGGAATATCACTCCAGAACAATATCAGATGAAGTATAACCGTTGTCGAAATGATGTTTTGTTACATGCTAACGTAATTGCCACGACATTGGGTAGTTGTACTCAACATGGAATGGAAATCTTTTTAAATAATAAAGACCATCCACTTGTTTGTATTATTGATGAGGTAATCGTTTCTGTCTTTCCTTCTTTTCATGCTTTGTTATCATGTGATCATAATACTACTGATGTTATATTTTTCAGGCTACACAAAGTATAGAAGCAGACACACTTCTTCCACTTCTATTTTGTGTTCATAAAATGATTTTAGTTGGTGATCCACAGCAGCTTCCGCCTACTGTGTTATCAGTGGTACGTATTGCATCAGTTTGGTGAATATTCTGTTAAACTAGTGGTTGTCAATTTGTGTGTTGGCAGGAATCTCTCCTCTAAACTCTTAAAAATTTGAATTCTTTATTACACATTTGCTTCATTTTTTGTCGTTTTCAGCAAGCAAAAGAGAAGCGTCTAAATCATTCTCTGTTTGAGCGACTTTACGAAAATGTCAAGAACAAATCACCTTGTCCCGTGATTATGTTAGAAGAACAATATCGGATGCACGCTGAACTGTGCGCCTTTCCTTCCCGTGCATTTTACAACTCCAAATTGAGAACTAATAGGTCAGGTAACTCATCTAATTATATAATAAATAATTACGGTAATACGAGGTCTTAATATTTTAATCTGTTGACACGAGCAGTGGGCTGCAAACAAAGTACCAAGGTGTTCCTTTCTCGCCATATATCATCTTTGATGTGAGCAACAGCGTTGAAGAATCAACAGGAATTGGGTACTGACTGCATTGCATTTATTTTATCATTTTCACCCCCTTATTTGATGGTTCATCACCAGAAGTGTAACAGTGAGGTACCCGTGTGAAGAAGATTTGGGACTATCACGATGTTGACGTGGTCAATAGCAATGATTGATTTTTATTTTTCGTTTGCCAGTGATCTTTGCAACACCAATGAAGCTGTCGTTGTAATAAAGTTGTGTGAAGCTTTATTGATGTCACCACAACACAATTTTGGTATTGGCGTCATAACTTTCTATCAGCGTCAAAAGCGACTGCTTTTGGAAATGCTTCAACGAAGGTACGTATTGATATTTTTGTTACTGTCAGACTTATTAGTTGAATGAGTTTTTTATTTTTATTTATATTTCGTAGTACGGTATTAAACGACGGTACCAATCACCGGATTGAAATAAACACCGTTGATGGTTTCCAAGGCAGAGAGAAAGATATCATCATTATGAGTGCCGTTAGGGCCAATAGTCCTAATGGGAGCATAGGTTTTATCAAATCACACAGAAGACTAAATGTTGCAATTACAAGAGCGCGTTGTGCTCTCTATATCTGTGGTCATATAAATAGTTTAATGGTATGTGTGATCGCTACTATTATTTTGTAGCATATTATGAAAGTATTCTGCGTAAAGCTGGGTTTACACTGCGCGCAACATACTCGCCAAAACTGTTTCAGCAGGCTTGCGGCAATCTCGCCCGTCTCGCCCTCCATGATTACATTGAGCGAAACATTGCGCAAAGCAAGCATGCAAAACGTATCTATAGTAACACTACATGAAGTGGGAGTGGCGAAACCCTTTGATGCACGTCCAAAAACCGGCAGTGCGGCGGCTCACCACGAGGCTGTTTCGCGCAGCAAATTTAGGGGCGAGTCCCCGTTTACACTGCGCGAGTCTTGCCTCATGAAACAGTTGCGCGAGTATGTTGCGCGCAGTGTAAACCCAGCTTAAGGATATGGTAGTGTGTGAGATGCGCGGGGACCTGGTGGGAGATAGACGGGAGTGGAGGACTAGAGCTCGTAGACTCGACCCTACCATAGGCGGGATGAATATGTAATCCTCTGTGACGGATACGTGTTTCTAGTGAGATTTTTTTTCATGCTAGATCCCAGCAACATCTTTGCCCGTCGCAACCCATTCTAATCGCTCTACAACAGCATCCACCACTCCCAGGACCTCTTCCAATGTGGGGATTCTCAACCCCTCCCTTACAGTGGTCCAGCATTGGGTATGTCAGTATGGGAACCCTGCTTTGCGTTGGACACACCAGTTCTCGTCTGATCACTGAAGTTAAGCTACACAACCGCAGCTAGTATTAACATGGGTGGCCGCTTGGGAAAACTGCGTACCGCTAATATCCAAAAATCGTCGCATTAGTGTAGTGTGGACGCAGTGGACGGGGATGTAATGACCGTTGTAATTGAAGGGCCCTAAAACACCAATAAAACAAAAATACCAGTATCATATGCCTGACATCCTCCACTTGATCCCCACACAATTCACAGTCCTCCTCTCCACCTGTGATCTTGGCCATCCTCTGTTTCGTCTCCAGTGACCCAGCTCTTGGGGGGAAACAACAGTGAACCCTCCCACGTATTATCATAAATTACCTCCCTTTCTATCTGAAGTTTGCTCCCATTCCCACATCAGCGTTTTCTTTACTGCCCTTCCCTCCAAGCTCTGTTGCCACTGCCCTCAGCGCCTGCTCTAGCACTTATGCCGCCCCGGACAAAAAGGCAAATTGCCACCCCGGACATAAGGACAAATTGCCGCTCCTTGAAGCAGAGCTCTGTTCTCACACTTACAGCCAAAATGGCGCCCCGGACAAATGCCCTGGTTACCCTCTCTACTATGCAATGGGCAGGTGAGGCAAAATTCCCAGGTATAGGAGCTTGGTGGAGTGCCCCAACCAACAGTAGGTCGACGATAAATAAGTATAGGGGTTGCAG
Organism: Trigoniulus corallinus; assembly: GCA_013389805.1. Lineage (NCBI taxonomy): Eukaryota > Metazoa > Arthropoda > Diplopoda > Spirobolida > Trigoniulidae > Trigoniulus > Trigoniulus corallinus. The sequence continues at coordinate 302,220 of JAAFCE010001963.1, read as the reverse complement.
CTTTGGTCGGCAGCTGGCTGTGGACATTGTGTCCATTCGGAGGGACAAGATGGGTGCCCGACCCTGCCCTAGGAAGGGTTAGGCGTTGTTGTTGATGCTTTGTTGTAAGTGTACTAAAGATTGAAAAGTAATAGTGTTTTTTTTTAATTTTGCGTTAGGTTAATGAGCACTGGAGGGAACTTATTCTTGACGCCCAAGTGAGGAATAAAGTTGAAAAAATATCATCTCAGATCAACGTTAGCTTTTTAAAGAATTTAATATTAAAGAAGGTATTTGTAAGGTGATAAAATGTTGCGTGGAAATGCGTCAGTTTGCAAAAAGACTCGGTCACAAAGTGAACAGTGTGGCAGTGGTTTTGTTTTTTCAATTTGCAAGGACTTAAAAATCCACGTCATCTTTTCTTAACTGAAGTAAAAGTTAGCAGGAAGTACCAAAGTATCAAATGATGAATTTCTTTTCATGTCGGTTTAGTTATATTTAATATTTAAAGCGGAATCGTTTATTTTCTTTCATGAAATCCCTTTCTCAAATTCAACTTTGTTTTTTTCTTCTAAATTTGATTAATTTATTAGATTTCTTAAACGAAAATCTGAAATTGACTGATTATTAATAATAGTTGTTTCTTCGAACAGCTTTTCTTTTAATAATTGTCAGTTTTGACGAATGAAAATGTATTTTTCGATAAAGGAGTCATTTGTCTGTTGGTGTGAACCGTCTCTTGGTACCCGCTTAGTGTTCTAGAGAATCAAGTTCAATTCTCCCTTCTCCTCTTGCACATTGACACCCTGACACAGGCGGCTCATAGGGCAGACAAACCAAGGCGACTTCCTAGAGCGGCAAATTTCAGAAATACTTCCCTGTCATGCAGTCTAACCGCCATTTAAAATGTTCATAGTCCTGGGGTTCCCAAACTTCTCTGATTGGTGGGGCCTTTTCAAAATGTTGGCTTTCTCGAGTTGCCCTGCTGCAGAGCCATAGCAGTGCATTGACAATGAGACAAATGCCAAGGGTGTGAGGGGCGCTCGGACAATTTAATGGGAGGGCGGCGATGGACCGTCTTGCTTTGGGCGCCTGAAACTCATGAGCCGGGCCTGCACCCTGAGGATATTGGTATTTTGTGTCACATGTAATATGTTGTATATTTGCTATTTTCACAGTGATGATGATTTAGTATTGAGAATTTTGAAATATAAATTTTTTTGAAGACAAAGTCTGTTAACAGTCATCTCCAGGATCGTGACCAGAAGAAAAGGGCCGCTCATAAACTTGGTAGGTCTGCTGATTAACGTCTGCCCCAGCCGGGTTGCCTGCGTGAGAGTTGTGCTAATGAACACTGACAAAGAGAGAATTGTTCGACGGTGCTTTTTGATGCAGCCGGCTACTATCCTTATGTTGCACCAACCTAGAGTTCCTCAGAATTTGGCCGCTCTATTTATCCATCTACATGTAGAAAGGCTTGTTTTACGTGCAGTAATAACATCCTAAGCACCACGGCTTTACTTCCAAGCCCGGGGAAGGCAGACGCACCGAAAGAAGTCAGTTTACTTCGACCAAAGTCGAACCTGTAATCGGGAACTCTTGTCTTTTTTTTTTGGGCAATGAGAGTGTGTCGTTGGATAGCATAGTCGCGAACCTGTTGCCTAACGTCTTACTTCCCATCCGGAGAGAGAAATTGGATACACCAGTTCTCGTCAGATCGCTGAAGTTCAGCAACGAAACCCCAGCTAGTACTGACGTGGGTGACCGCTTGGGAACACTGGGTACTGCTAATACCCAAAAATCGTCCTAACAGCATAGTGTCTGTGCAGACTGCATGAGAATTACGTAGTGGACAGGGCTTTAATGACGGGGTGAGTATGTGGAATAAACTTTCAGTATTTTGGTTTTTTTAATGATCGGCCTGTCAGCTCTCTGAGGGTCATTAACGACCCCCAGGGGCTAACTATCCGAAGGACTCGAAACGGATGTATTGCGTTTGCCCCCCCCCCCCAAGTTTCGTCTGGTCATTGGAGTTAAGTAACGCAACTCTAGCTAGGACTAACATTACTGGATTAATTTCTTAGGTTGGGGAGTAAGCCAAGCAGCCATAACAGGACGAACCCTTAGGAGGCTGCTCGCAGGAGATGAGGAGGTAGGTGTAGAGGACGTAGGAGAGGGGAAATTTGTAGTACCCACCGTTCTTTATCAACCACCCATGTTGGTACTAACGTGGGCTTGCGCTGCTTAACTTCAGTGATCTCACGAGAACTGGTGTGTCCAACGTAACTTGGCTGCAACGCTGGGTGACCGCTTGGGGAAACTTGATACCTCTAATACCCAAAAATCGTCACATCAACGTAGTGTCTATATGTGCAGTCTCTGTATGAGAACTACGCAGTGCACGGGGCTCTAATGACCGTGGTAGTTGAAGGGCCCTAAAGCACCAACAAAACAAACAAAATTCGAGGGACACTGTGGCCCGGACGTTGCGGCTAAACATTTGTGAGAGAGAGAGAGTAGAACTACAGTAGTTGTCTTGTGCCCAAATATGATGATGGCACTCAAAGCATACGTTCAGAGACTGACAGGCTGCCTGAAGAACAACTTGTTAGAGTGAAGAGCAAGAAATTGAAATTGATGATGGATCTTTTATAAGTTGATTTACGTTATTTAACACTATGTAAAATGCACAAAACGAATACTGCACACCACAGGTAGAAAAATAGTACCCCGATCCGCGAGAGGGTTAAAATTCAATCAAGTTATTCACAAATCATTTTAAAATGATTCTCTCCCTGTATTTGGCGGCAGATAAGGAAGAGAGGACAGGTGAGGGGGCGAGAGAGAGAGAGAGATGATCATCATAATTATAAGCAAAAGGGATGATGTTCCAAGCAATTAGGTTCACACATTTTAAAATATTTTTTTACCGCTTTACATTCATATTTGTCTTTTCGGCCGGGTGATGAGTGCGATGTTCATGGACTTCGGGGAGGGGAGCAAAATGTGTCAAGAATGTCATGGACAGCATAAAAAAATAGTTCGAGGGCATCCATTTAAACCATCAAGTTGTGTTGAATCATCATAATAGTTTCTTTTAACTATTTACAATCTGTAATGACAGGGGGGGAAAAGGACTGTTCAGGTGAATTTGGCATTATGATTAAACACTGCTCTCGTCTGGTGAAACGTCCCGATGGAAGCACATCCGAGATGGTTCCTCACATGTCACCCTTGCCTGAGGAATGATATCACGAGGAATATGGACTTGCCGACCACAGTTCCACTGTTTCGGTGACCCATACGAGTGCGTTGCACTCCTTAGTGGTGACATTGGTTCTGCCATCCAAACTTGCATGGGCTGCTTGGATTCTGACGACGTGTTGTCAGGAGATTGTGGATGGATGAGAGCACTACTAGCAGCTTCCAGAGATGCAGGGGAGGTTAAAGGTGATGGATTACTGTTAAGACTGTGGTCATAGACATCAGACATGGTGTCTGCCCGACTGTGACAACTTCCTTGACGGGAAGACACTGGATTCTTGTTGTTGCAGTCTGAGGTCACTTCTTCGTAACTACTTTGTGAGATGCGAGACGATCCACCATGACAGTGTTGAGATGATTCATTGGCAGTGCTGGGGTGATTCATTCTGGAAGCCTGCTGTTGAGGTGAATTGTTTAAGAATACCTCTTGATCTCCATGATAACCGGTATCTTCTGAAGTTTGCGTCGAGGTCCCTTGACTTAGATCAAAACTAAGTCTTGCGCCCTCGTAATTTGGTCCTTCGCCATCCGATTCTAGTTCTAAGATATTTGATTCGTGGACAAGTCTAGGTTCCATCTCGACCACTACCTCTGTCACCATGATATTATTTGGTGTGTCACTATATTTGAAGAGGGGTAACTCTGCCAACAAATGGGAACTTTCCGTAAAGTCGTCTACATCTTCCAACACTAGCATCTCTTTGCTTTGTCCCGACTGGTAACAAAGGGGTTCATCTCTTAGTGGCTTTCTACCGCAGTATTCTGCTTCAGAAATTCGAAGGCCCGCGTCTTCTTTGGTGCTGATATTCGAGAATCTGCCAACAAAGCGTCCAGAACCGATCCTACTGCTTCCCCTTGAGCTCACGCTAGATACATCTGATAAGGTTTCTGGAGTTGCTAGTGGAGCCAAGCCAATCCATTCGTCGCGAACCATGGTCACTCGGTGGGCCAGTGGTGGATTAGATGGTACCTTTCTATTTCTGTGATTGGAGGAGGCGAAGGGATCTTCAAGGCCAAGGTTGTACTCCCAGCTGTTCGGGGCACTCATTGCAACATTATCAGGAACTTCACTTTGAGAACTGGAGTGATTACTGGCAGGCAGGTTCTCTGGATTCAAGTCAGTGAAGCTAGTTTCCAGGCAAAGTCGGTGGGGTGGAGTTGGTTCCATCGGTGATCCAGGGGATTCGAAAAGTAGCTGCATATGATCGATATCTGAGAAAATCCGTTGTGGCTTAGCTGGGCCAACGTTGCTCAGTACCTTGAACGATACAAAAAAGAATATCATCATCATAATACCTTTATCCCGCTTATGGCAGAATCGAGTCTTCCATTCCGTTCTATTCTCTACCAATTCCCTGCCCACCTAATACGCCTTGCCTGCCTTATAAATTGCTCCCACGTTTGCTTAGACCTAGCTTCTCCTGTCCTGTTTTCATGAAACACTCGAGCCACCTAAAAACTCCCTATCTGTCATGTTAGACTCACACCTGACAGCAGTTCCAAAAAAGAAGATAGTAGCAAATCAGAATTATCAAAGGTGAATAGCATTCCTACTTACCTTCTCAAGTGCTTCAAGAACTTTATCAGGCATGTGGTCTTGAATCATTACTGGTGAAATGAGGACTTCGTCAAAATCTGTATTTTCTGCCCAAAGAGCTTGGTATACTGGTCCGGGTTTCTTTAGTAATTGCCTAAATTGGCAATAGTACAGTGTTAATTCAATAATTTATTTATCACTAACCTACTTGACTTTTTTTTTCCTTTTTCACCGGGAGTTTCATAACTCACCTCCATCTTTTCTCATATTTTTGGCTGCCATTATAAATAAGAAAACGAAATGATAAATGATTGACAATTTTTTCTGGAGCTAAGGACATCTTACTGGCTGTCCCAAACATACTAAATAGTCGGCAGTGTGTCTTAACCAGGATGGGAGAAAGGATTGAGGTCAAGGATGCGTGCATGGCAGATTGTTGGCTGTGGCACCTGAAAGCCCCAGTGTTGATACGGTCATCAATACATCCCAGGGGCGAATTAGGGGGAAGCACTTCAAAAAAGTGCGCCCCAAATATTTTTAAATATTCGAAATCCCTTAGTATAATTGTAGCTAGCAATTACAATAGGTTCTTTACTACCCCTTAGACAATGTCCCATCTTCAGTGGTTTAGCCAACTGCAGATTGGACTGGCAGGATAGAAATGGGAATAGCAATGCAAACACGCCTCATCAGTTGCAAAGTTGAATCATTCAAAAAAAAAAAAGCAACTCCTAACCTTCTTCCCGCCTATGGCAGGGTCGGGTACCCATCTTGTCCCTCTGAATGGACATAGGGCGATATATTGGTCATAGTTTTTTCTGCAGCCTGTTTCTTCATCACTTGAAATATGCGCCCCATTTAGGCAATGAGAGGGGAGCAATTGCTCCATTGCTCCCCCCACCTGGGATCCGCCCCTGGCACATCCCTTCCCCATCCTACTATAATTGTCTAATTAAGATAACAGGAAAGGGAAAAGCAAACGAGATCCGCTTATAATCATTTAAATACAATAGGAAGACCCCCCCCCCACCTGAAACGTGACGCGGGACCTTCAACATGCTGACCTAAATGGTTGCTATCCTAAATCCGTGATCTCATGATGTGACTTATAGTCCTCCCACCCTCCACGGATTCTTTCACAGGATACTCTACTCTTTGACCCAGTGGGCGTCGTTGGGCCTGACATTACACGAATCACACTTTCTCTAATGACGAACAAGAAAGTCATGAACATTTGCTCACCCGGCTTTTGTAGGATGATGGCGAACAATGTGAATGATTTTTCCTGGTGGGAAGAGTGGCTGATGTACAGTGAGTGCTATGTTTGCGTCACTCGGATGACATGACACATCTCTAGAAGCTTGCTTCTTGGAGATATTGTACTCTGTGGGCTCGATTTCAGAAATTCGTGAATGACAGCATAACACGCTGCTGGCAATCACTTTCCACTAGAGAACAATGAATAGGGAGCATAAAAAAACGGTTATTCGCTGCATATTACTGCTATTTTGTCGTTATTACCTTGGAATCATGGCTTCCTTTGATGGCATTAATAAGATCAGAGCGCAAGGCCTCCAACTGATGTAGTCCAATTCTAGGAACCACGTCTTTTCCCACGACTATGGAAGTGATGAATGATTTAGTATATTCCACGGCTGGTAAACTGACCCCCCCCGAAAACCAATATATAAATTATCAGATTCGGGTGCTCACGTTGTAAGATAGATATAAAACAGAAAGAGAACTGCATCGGACCTTAATAATCCTCCCGGTGGAGAATATGCATAACATCGAAGGTTGGGAAATTCTTGTTTGAGGAGGATGGCCAAAATGGCCGCAGTTCCTGCTCCCAGTGAGTGCCCGACTAATACAATGTCGTATGTGTGGGTTCCACGATCCGTATCATATCCAAATGCCTTTGATAACACCATGTCGTTTTTTAGTCTTTTCCTGATGTACTCTGCTGCCTGTACCATGCCCTAGATTACAGAAATTCAATTTTGAAATAATGAAAACAAGGTACTTTTATCGATAAAGCCATCTATAGGCGAAAGTTATAAATCCTGACCTTATGTCCTAACCAGTCTTCCTGAGGAGGATCAATTGGCAGTTGCTCACCTTCAGCATTTAAATCGGTGACTACGTCCTAAAAGCAAATCCCCTGAATGTTACTTCTCATGTTAGGCGAGACTATGTGCATAAGTACATGATAACGTTTTTAACTTGCCTGTAAGGAAAGAGTCCCTCTGATTGACACGACGACTTTTTTTTTCTCGTGGTCCACGGCTACCAAGAACGGCGTTTCCCCAACCTGCAGACAGAGAGAGAAGTGTAATAGCCATGGATTCTAAATATCTCCAACTTCACTGAGTTGAACTCTACAAAAAAATCTGCTAAACGGAGACTTACTTCAACGTGGTATGTCACATACACAAGGGCAGTTGTTTGAAGTCCAAGCATTTGGCAGGTGGCAGCATGATTGCACTGACAACAGTTATCTTGTATGATAACTGCCTCTTGTCGCTTTCTCCCGCAGCAACACGGTAGACAGCAACATCTAAGAAAAGAACAATCGATTGTCAATCAGATGGCTACCGAGTCATAATTTCATCTGGTCTGACGGCTATATTACCTGAGATGTGGGCACAAGCGGCACACTCCAGTACCAGCATGCCCCTTTATGTACATGGGCCATCCATAGACAGCCAAGGCATAGCGCATATAATGAATCACATTTTTGAATTCTTCTAAAATTTCCTGCATACATCAAACATACAACACTACTAAGACAATTTTTGACTTGCAGTGATTCTGGAGAGTGGGTGTGTAGGAAAAATAATGAACCTGGCCCCATTTAGAGTGAAATATGGCGGCGTTGTGGCTCACTTACAGGATCGTGTAAGGCAAGGAACCGACTGCGTGGAGTGATGGGAATTCCGGATAAAAATTCGTACGTATCATTCTTACGCTTGAAAGTAAACGAATTTTCAGAATCAGATATTTACAAGAACGCAGCTAAGAAACAAGTTCAGGCTCGACTGAGCCATTTTGAACAAAGGCCGACTTACTTGGGCGACAATGGCAGACTTTTCAAGTTTTTGGAGTTGACGAAGGAGAACAAGTCCTGCGACAACGTCTGATGGGACCACGTCCAAATCACGGAAGAATTCCGATAGAAGTTTAGCGATTTCTGTGAACGAGTTCTGAGTAAAAAAAATATTTATAGTTAATGTTTTAACCAGTGTCTGACTCAGAATATGATAAAAATCATTCTTATGGACATCGGAACTTAATAACTGAGTGATAACCTACCCGATGACGGTCTGTTTTTCCCACACAGCAAAAAAGAAGTCGACACCGAGTGTTCCAACTCTCTTGGTAAGCTCTTACGACTTTCCTTAATTATCACAAAATTCAAAGTAAGAAGAATTGAGGCCCCTGACTACTAAAATGTATACACACACGTCCACTACTTGAATCATCCAAGGACTGTATAAAACTCACCTATGTCTCCAATCCCTGTGCAGACTTCCAGATCGTTTGTAGTTGTACCGTGTTTTACTGTCTCGTAAACTTCGTTGATAGTTCTTCATTTTGACCCAACTTCGGCCAGCTGCGTCAAACGTGCACCAAATCGTAATAAGAACGCTTAACACCACGCAAGAATTGCAGATCACAATACCTGTCAACAACACAGATGCATTCATGTGTATGAGTTGTCATACAAAAAAATGCCAATTACCTGATTCAATACTCTCGAAACCTACCAACTGTTACATCTTTCGCCGAACCTACAGGACAAGACATATAATTCCGACTCAGCCATACGATTCCCACCACCAACCAGCTTATTTCCACAAAAAGTATTCCTGAAATGTGAATAAATGAATAACATCCTCTTATAGAATATAGATTAGTATGGAGGTGATCAATTGAGAGTGTGTTGCGCCTCACCTAGACGGATGTAAAGGAGATATTGCATGGAAGCTCTTGGCTCCGTGTATAAAATGGTCCCACGTAAGCTGACCCAAGCAATGGCAGCTTCTACTAAGATGCATCCAGACAATAGCACAGCGTAACCAATAAGGTGCTCGTGCAGGCTCTTAACGCAGGAATCAGGTTGAGAAAAGTCGTATGAACCCAACACCGTCGCCAAAACCACAAGCCTAAAGTCGAAATCCAATGAAGTTAATAAAAGGCATTAACTAGCATAGAGTGCAAGTAGCAGAAATGCGAAACTAGGGTTAAAAATTATATTTAAGAGTAGGTTAACAGTTGGAGGCACTGCAAAAAAAGATGACAGAATGGACCGAGCGAGTACTGGTAGGCCAAAACAGACGTGGAAGCAAATTATACATCGGAACATTGTATTTTTGTGGGGTGAACTGGAAGCTGAATGGGAAAACATGGTAGTTCCCAGATCCGACCCTGCCATATGCAAAATTGCTGGTGTAATGATGATTGCAAGGCGTTAACTGGCGGTTAATAGCAGAGCGGCTGTATTGCGTTGGACACGCCAATTCTCGTCTGATCACTGAAGTTAAACACCGTAACCCCAGCTAGTACTGGCATGGGTGACCACTTGAGAGCACCCATGTGCTGACTATGCATTAGAACTATGCAGTGGACGGGGCTCTAATGACCATTCTAGTTGAAGGGCCCTAAAACACCAACGAATCGAAAAAAGGCGGTTAATAGACACTGAATTACTGTTAGGCTTAATGGTTTAGAACAGCTGTTATTTCCATCTTGTTAATTACTGTATATACAACTTACTGTTTTTATAGTAGAAAAAAAAGGACAAATTATAAACCTTCAAATCGTTTATTTGAAGAGTCTGTTTCTGAATGATGATTTACGGTTTTTCATATCTGGTTGTAATATTTAATCGCCCACTATGACTTTTAAAACGTGCAGATTTGAATGAACACCGCGAAATGGGTTAATTCTAAAATTGTCAATGTTTATGATGATACGACAGCTTCAAAAGTGTCAACGTTATTTATCGTTCAGAGATTTAATGTGTTTTCCTTGTTGTATGCGCATTCACCAATTTTAATTAAACTATCCAATCCCTTTTACGAATCCTCTCCATTCTTTTCTATCTTATCGGAGATCGTCGGAGAGCCATTCTGTGTACTTCCGCTCCCGATTCGGGACGCATTTCATGGGATGGCTTTCATAGGGTGATTCCATTCCGACATAACACAGATTTTATTTCGTCCATCTCATAACATCGTTTCTCTTCTACCTTGTTACGGTTTTTCATCCTCCCATTTGTTGTAGTTGACGAGGGCGATGACGACGACGGCGATGATGATGAGAGGAGGATGGAATGGCTTAACAGTGACTACAACAGCGACAGTTTTTATCTGCCACAGAGAACGGCGTGTTGGCATACGGAGTGAGTCGAACGTTGCCGGTAACACTTGGGAATAATGTCATCGAAGCTTGGCAAAAGATCAGAAACAAAATAAAAAAAAAAGAGGAAGGCCAAACATTTGACAAAGGCAGGGGTTTGAAGTTAATATTAGCTCATTATACCGTGCGAGACTTCTACCATTAGTTTTACATACACCTTTAGGCCTATGCGATTAGAATGTCGGCACGTTCGAATTCTATTTTTTTAAGCCTATCGCCTAGAATTATAACCAAGCATATTCGAGACTTTGTTATTAGGGTTGTAAAAAGTTAAAGCTTTTGGTACAAGTAATAGTTTTATTTTTGAGTTCCAGTTGAATTCAAACACTCATACTATCAACTAATTCGGAACACATTGCGATACTTCATTTTTTTCAAACTACAGGTGGGTTAAACATTGACTGTGAAGTCTCTGAAGAATGGTTTCAGTCAGATGCACACACATGCCGTAAACGTCAAGGAAACAGCCTCGTTTGGGATTACGACGGCGGTCTCATTTCTCCTTGAATGTCACATAATTAGGTCTTTATTCGTTTATAGCCTATTATATGGTTCTTTTGAAGCCAGATGCCATTCACGATTCATTCCCTAGATAGTTTGGTTTCACTTGTTAAGTTTCTCTCTCTCCCATATCTTTGTTTAAAACAGAATGTTCCAATCATAAACACTGACAGTTCCGGCATCGTTTTTAATGGTTTTATATTTAGTCTTGGCTCTGCGTATATTATTTGTTGAAGGGCGAGCTGAGAGTTGGCTAACTGACTTTTACTTGCCTGTTCTGAACACGGTGTACAGTACTTAATTACTACGTCTGAATTTTCTCCTTCCCAGTTTCTCAACACTAGAATATTTGTAAAATATCCTCCCTTTTTTTTTCTTGCACCTTCCTCTATAATTATAAGAGGATGTTAATGTCAACTTAGCCATTATTTCTAAAACGACACCCAACCTTATTATATTATAAAGATCATCATTGATCGCTTTTAAAGCCTAGGTAGGTATTCTTGACAACTAATCCGTTTTTGTTTATCTTGTGGGTGTTTCAACTGAAAGTGATTCACCTCATATTATGTATATTTTATGCATATTGGCACGACTTCTGCCTAGATCCTTCCTCCTTCAAGTCCTCCGACGCCTAAATCTTTTCAGGACACTACATTACAGATTTCTAATTAAGATTTGCAGGGATTTTAGGTCGTAGTTTTGATTTTATCACGTGATTAAATTTATTTGAGCTCAATTCACTTCACACTATCTGACAAACCGTTTGTTATCTAGTATATCATCTTTCGTTTCAGGTATTTTTTTATACCTTGCATATGTTCAGGTGACTGGCCTGGTATTAATCCAAAAAAAATTTACCCCTTTTCGCAGGGATTATTTAATGTAAGTAATCTAAGCCCTTTATTATTTTTAGCAGATGACATTTCATAGTTTTTAAATCGTTATTATATCAACACAACATTTATTTTTTTTCAAAAGTGGGAAGGGCTATCCCCAGAGACTGTGAAAGGGTGCTTCCCAACATGACATCGATACCTTTGCATTTCGTCAGTGGTCAGAGAGAGAGAGAGAGAGGGAAAGAGGTCTTTGAAATCCAAAATGTCTACGAAGTCATAATGATTTTAAATCTATGTTTTCATTATGACGATTATTAATATATTAATAAATATGAATATGCATTTCAGGGTCGGGGAACTTACCAGACGATGTGAAGAATGCTGAGAAAGACTCCTGGTACAACCAAATCATCAGATCCAACAGCCCATCTCCGTTGAAATACCACAAGACCAGGCATATTAAAATTTGTACCGATGTATTTCTAGGGACGATGACGGTAATCGCCGTTCTTGCCGATGTAGTCGATGTCCCTACCAGTGTCAACGTCGAGCTCTGCTTTACTGTTACCGTCTTTTCTTGGTGGAGTTTTCCTTGGACATTTGTGCCTGAGTGATGATAGTTTTCGATGACGAGAGATAACTCCGAGTCGACATCTTTCTTATTCAAAGGCCGTAACGACATGGGCATGGAAATGAACATGGGGCATCGGGATGCGCGTTGAAAATTCACATTGGACACAAATACTTGGAGATGACGATACTGCTGCTGCTGCTAATAATAATAATCATGCTGAGGGATTATGGCTTTTTCACAATAGACGCCAACAGCCCGCGCAACGCTGGTGAGTCAAAGGAAAAGAGAAAAAAATTGCGCACAAAAGTCGTGTTATATAATATTCCTCTTTTAGAAATCCAAAACTAGAAGAGAATCAAGAAGGGTATATTCAATTTTCACGATAGCAGCTTTATCGAAATGCACTGTTTCAATAGGCGGGTTATGTGTGCTGTAGGTTGGTGTGTAGTGTGAAGAATCTCGTCATTCACGTATTCCGCCAGAAATGACACGCGATTGGAGGAAATTAACCGAGTTCTTAGGTCAGCTTGTGCGCTGAAGGGTGTTGGCAGGCAGCTTCATGGACGAGATGTTTCTAGGAGTCTTTAGTTGACTGCCAGGCAGAATGATGCTAAGCAACGCTTTTCGCTCCTTGCATCTGTCATCAGCTCCTGCCCCTTTCCCCTCCTTGTTGTCATCCTCTTCTTTTATTCCTTTGGTTGAAGCGTCCTTGTTTCCCCTTGTTCTATAGCGTTTGAATTCGTTCTCACATGTTCTTTTTTTGATAATGGAATGAAAAAAAATGGGTTCTTGATTTGGTTCTATTTTTTTTTTCACAGGTTGTATTCCAGTTACATGCCTTTTTATCACCTATTTAAACAGTGACGTATTACGTACCTATATATCTCCATGGCGTCGTTTATAAATTTAATATTTGATGGTACGTTTGTTTTTTATCACTAGAATAACAATACATGATGTCATCGTACTAGTTCGTGTTGATGTGTTCTTATCTGAAACTGTTCAGCGAATGGCGCAGGTACAGGACCACCAAGTAATTGTATGTTAACAGGTCACAATTAATTGTTATTAAATAACATAAATCCAACTAATTTTGTAAAATGAAATGCTGTGATGCCGATAGCATCGTTAGTCGTTAGCTAATTTAATACTGTAGTAATAACATCTTAGTATAGTGGCATCAATTGCAGTTTCAAAGTCTACTTCAAAGGTTGATTTACTTGTGATGACGGAAAATATCATCTTTCACTATGTCAATCACTTTGCCTAATCAATTGAACTCACTGGTGTAAAGTGCGCTATGGTTTAATTGCAGTGTAAGTGAGCACCCGTAGAAAAGCACAGCACCGCGGCCCCGCATCAGCTTCAAGTCTACATCCAGTTCACGAAGCAATGTCACTAATAACTAATGTGCAAAAGCTACTGTCTGGGTATATAGACATTTGAATAAGATAGTAAAGACTGACGTACGCCTTCTATTTCCTGCATACTTCACTGAGTCTACATAGCAATACTTAGAAATATAATCCCACACCTTTATTTTTGGATTCTTCCTTACAAATCTACTAAGTGTTTGGACTTACTATTATAGGATAACGCAATTTCTGTTCTTTTTTTGAGAAAGATTTAATAGTAGCGAAAAGAAGTTTTGTACATGGTCCAGGGCTCGGAAGTTTAGATCAGAAAATATCACATCCGGGAATGGCATCAATATTATTGTTACCCTAACTGTTTTGCATTTAATTTTGCAAGCATTTAGAGTCAGACATTTAGACACTCTAGTCTAGAATGCAGGAAGGATCTAGCACATGTTTTGTGCTGAAAAGGTTAGAGTGTCATGCGTGTTTAGTAGTACTAAATCTATTTCTAATTGAGTTTATAAAAAAAAAACATCTCTTTAATAGATTTCAAGAAAAATAACTATAAGGCCCGAAAAAGATGGTTTAGAGGTTGCCAGGTGGTCCACATTGAGAATGGGATATAAGAAAGATCCAAAAAAAATCATAGAGAGGAATGAGTAAAAACAAAAGGCGTTTTCGAGCGAAATAAGGTACGATAACAAGATGGGTAAAACATTTAGATGTAGGAAAGAGTTAGTGGTATATAGAGCAACATAGATAGAAGTGGAGCTGACTTTATCTGAGGCAGTTGGTGAATTTGGCAAATGTCCTCCATTCCTGACCTACACATTCCAAATAGGGTAAGGACAAGAAAGTGATGACAAGGTTTTTTATCTTTTAATTTATTACGACACCATCTTTGTCAATATAACCTAGCTGTTATCACCAGTACACTTAATAGTAAAACTACACTTCTTTTTTTTATCATCTTAAATCAATATTACAAGTTCGCCACAGTCTCCACTTAGCCATCAAATATTCTTGACACCTCAGGTGTAACCAGTTATTACATTGCCTAATCTTCCGTCCAAGTTCCGCTTTTATAGGCATCCCATATCACATTGTGCCAAAAAAATGTGACGTACCTAGTGTAGATTGCCGTGAACAAAAAGGGTTAGTTAACATACCACTTAGTCCAGGCTTGTGCTAACTTCTCATTATCCATACGCAAAAGCAAACAACTCCTAACCTTTTCCCGCCTATGGCAGGGTCGGGTACCCATCTTGTCCTTCGGAATGGACACAAGGGCGATACATTAGACAGTGTTTTTCCGCAGCCGGTTGCCGACCAAAGCTGCAACCCCTATGCTTATTTATCGTCCACCTAGTGTTGGCTGGGCCACTCCACCGAGCTCCTACACCTGGGAATTTCGCGTCATCTACCCGTTGCATAGTAGAGAGGGTTCCTTGATGTGCAAATGCCATCTTACACCACATTGAACCTCGGTTTTACTCCTCATTCGAAAGAAGGCGCACTCGGGGACTCTCTCTCGCCCTAAAGAAGCCACCTCCCTCGATTCAGTATCGAACCTAAAACCACTAACGCGGTTATCAAGTACGCTACCCACTGCGCCGTCGAGGCGGGATTTTCCTCATTATCAATACGACTACCTAGAAAAGTTGGGGCTCTTAGGACATTTATTCGACGCTCAGTTGTGTTTTTAGAGATTATTTCGCCATCCTAATGCTTCATCCGCCGCGTTTCATATTGAATCGAGACGAAGATAATGTAATTTGAGGAAATTATTAAAAGGCCTTAATGAATGTAATTATGACCATGAATATAAACAGCAGGGTAATATGATATTGATGACCATGCAAGCATGTGTACCAGTTTTGATAGTGCATAACAAGTACCTACAGTATGCTAATGAAACATTTCCAGCCATAAATAGCTCGTGTGGCCACGGACAGACGTGAACGGCTACGTGTCGCGTCCCGGGGTGGAGGATAAGGGGGTCCTCACTGCACAAGAAGGAGAGGGTTGGCTGCCTAATCGACCAAACCTTGCATGGATTGAGGGGAGGAGGAATCCCCTAGGAGCGGGAACCCCCAATTAAAAACACGAAAATGACAAAATGCCGACACAAAAAGACAACTTACGCTGCAGGGGATCAAAACTACAGCGCCGGCGGTCGTCACGGGTGAGTGAGCGGGCCCTAGGCCGTCGTAACCATGTGTCCGCAATGTCATGGAGTGCAGACCTCGGCTCCCATGACAGATAATGCACTGTCTTCTGTGCGGTAGGCCGGTATCCCCCCTCCACAGAGAACCCGTCCAATATTCCTGCGGGCTCCACATACCTGGCTGGGGGCACCACCTGCCAGAGCAGTCCCATTACGGGGCTAGTATCAGATTAGGGATGTGGGGGGGGCCCTTACAGGAAAAATAGGGGAATTAGTTAATAGCAAAGCGGAGGTGGG
The DNA here is from genome assembly GCA_013389805.1 of Trigoniulus corallinus. NCBI lineage: Eukaryota > Metazoa > Arthropoda > Diplopoda > Spirobolida > Trigoniulidae > Trigoniulus > Trigoniulus corallinus. The sequence continues at coordinate 286,283 of JAAFCE010001963.1, read as the reverse complement.
TGCAGGTTGTCCGTAAGGGAACGGTAGTGTGGGGTGGACGGGGACCTGGTGGGAAATAGGCGGGAGTGGAAGGCTAGCACCCGACCCTGCCACAGGCGGGATAAGGGTATGATGAAATAGCCCCGTGTGGGTTTTTGAGTCGGAGTAAAAAAAATCGTCCGCTACCAGCTACGCAATCATTTCGTACCGTAAAGGACAATTTTACCCAGTATGACATCCATGTAGTACAGAGCGGCGAATTGCGTTGGACACACCAATTCTCGTTTGAACACTGAAGTTAAGCAGTGCAAACCCAGATAGTACTGACATGGGTGGCCGCTTGGGAAAACTGGGTACCGCTAGTATCCAAAAATCGTCGCATTAGTGTAGCGTCTGTGCAGTCTCTGCATAAGAATTATGCTGTGGACGGGGATCTAATGACCTTTGTAGTTGAAGGGCCCTAAAACAACAACAAATCCATGTAGTACACTATGGGTCGGGAGCAAGGGGTACCTAACAATTCGTCCATGACCTCCCAACGAAATTTTTCTTATCCTGTCCTTTGGTGGTTCCTTTGGGAAACAGCAAAGTGCCAGAAAGGATTGAAAAACAATGCCGTCTAGCGGCGCTGCCAGAGCGATTGCGAGCCCGTCCTCTAGTAGCTCGTTAGAAGAAGCGCTGTATGACCTTCTTCATTAGGGAATTATGTAATGTAATTGAAATGGCTGAAAGAGATTATTATGTGATGTAATTTGTAAGAAAATAGTGAGGACATCGCACTAATATGTGTTTAAGTAATGGTAAGGGTAATAGAGTAGTAATCTTTGTTTGTCTTTACATCGACAGCATTTAAAATGAGTTGGGGAGACCAACTCATTCGTTGATGTATTCAATTTTCATCAAGTTTCAGTATGACCTAAGAAATTGTGATGGCGTTTATAAACCGAAGAACTATCTAATGAATGAATCTGTTGGACATTTTGCCAGAAGTTCATTTTGTTTGACGTAGTGTTTCTATTCATGCGCAACGAGCATCTGAACAGATGACATGAGCGTCTCAAAATTTAAAAGCCAAGCGTCGTTCCGTAATCATGGTATTTTTGGATTTTTGTTCGTCATTCTTTTAGTGATTGTCACCCTATCATTAGTGACTGTAGTTTATCAGTGGGAATGGCGTCAAGGGGACCTAGCAACTTGGTCGAAAAGACTGACTTCTGTAACCAATGTAAAAGAAGTAGTGTTGTCAACATCAAGCCCAGTTGGTGCCTCTGCAGATGATAAATGTCATTTCTATAACTGTTTTAATGTGTATCGATGTGGTCGCCGAGTTCCATACAGATTGTCAGTATACGTTTATCCATGGACTTCGTATGTTGATGAGCATGGAGAACCGGCACTTAATCCTATTTCTAAGGAATACCGGGATATCGTAAGTGCTATAAAAGAAAGCCATTACTACACCTCAGATCCAGAGAGTGCTTGTCTCCTGGTACCGACTATTGACACCTTGAATCAAAACCGATTAAACCCAAAAGCGGTAGGACAGGCGTTGGAGTCCTTAGCCTAGTAAGTAGAATAAACAACCCTCTCTTGAATTACATTTTATCCCTCTTAAGGATTACATTTTTTTGACAGCTGGAATAATGGCGAAAATCATCTGCTGTTCAACATCTTACCTGGAACAGTATTACAGTTTTCAACAATCTTAGATGTTCCACGTGGCAAAGCTTTGGTTGCAGGAGGCGGCTTTTCCTCTCTCACTTACCGTCGTGGTTATGATGTTAGTATTCCAGTCTTCAATCCATTAGTTAATGAGTCCATGCTGCGAAAATCATTAAACTAGTAAGCAATTCAGTTACCTTTTCATTACGCTCGTTGATGAGAGCTATGAATAATAATATAATTTTTATAGTTCATTGAGGAAATGGTCTGTTACGGTTTCACAGACCAACATTCATCACGAATTTAAACAGGACTTCCTTGCCGTGGCAGATGAACATCCAGAACTTTTGGTATTAGATCGATGTAATGGTGAAATGAGTCGTAATTATACTCTTCGGTGCCATGGGGACGAGATATACAATTACATTGAAGTGCTGGAGGTCTCGTAACATAATTATTCATGCCATTTCCATTTTTTTTATTAGTAAATGTCTGGAATTATTCTTAAATGCATGTTTTTCACCTCTAGGATTCTGTGTTTTGCGTTGTTGTTCGTGGTGCAAGGCTTGGTCAAACTGTTCTCCTGGATGCCATGATGGCAGGCTGCATTCCGGTACTTGTGGCTGATGGTTATGTGTTACCGTTTTCGGAAGTTTTGGATTGGAAAAGGTAACGTTTTTATTAGTATACCAATAGATTACAACTTGAAGCGTTGCATTCGCATATGTTGTGTTTACCTTATTTATCATACGTCGAATAAAACGTTTTGTTACAGGGCTGCAGTAATTATATATGAGGATGAGATCCCGGACATGATGTATATTCTTAAAACTTACTCAGATGAAAAGATAAATGAAATGCGCAATCAAGTCCGCTTCTTTTGGCGGCAGTATTTTAGCAGTATGCGAGCCATCACCCTTACGACGTTGGACATTTTGAATGATCGTATATTTCCTCACGAGTCTCGATCATATGAAGAATGGAATAATCCACCGTCACTGGTAATTGTTTTGGTGAATTGGTTAGTTTTAATAATTAGACGGAGTAAATGTCGTTATTCTTTGATAGAGAGGTCCACAATCGCCGTTATTCCTACCAATGATGGCACCAAAAAGTCAAGGTTTCACAGCAGTCATTTTAACCTACGATCGACTAGAAAGCTTATTTCAAGTAATCCAGAATGTTGTTAAGGCTCCTAGTTTGGCAAAAGTCCTTGTAGTGTGGAATAATCAAAATAAACCACCACCACAAGGTAGTATTTAAAATTACCCATTCTCTTCTTGAACTGACATTGGATTTTCAATAAACCATTTTGCATTTAGCATCTATTTGGCCTAAAATTGGCAAACCACTCAAAGTTGTTCAAACTAGAGAAAACAAACTCAGTAATAGGTAAGGTGGTTTTTGTGGTATGTTTATGGTAGTTAGTTAGTTTTCTGCCTGATTACTTTACTTTATAGATTTTATCCATATGATGAGATCGAAACTGAGGCCATTTTGGCAATTGACGATGATATTGTGATGCTTACTGCTGACGAATTAGAATTTGGGTTTGAAGTAAGTTTTGCTTTTGACTAAAACTTTGTATCATTCAAGTATTTTGATCATTTCAAGTCCTAATATGATGTTACGATTGTAATATGTGTACTTTCTTAATTAGGTATGGCGCGAGTTTCCTGACCGAATTGTAGGTTTCCCATCCCGTGTCCATTTATGGGATAATGCTACTAGGCAGTGGAAATATCAATCTGAATGGACAAATGAAGTTTCGATGGTGCTAACTGGCGTAGCATTCTATCACAAGGTTAGTTACATTTTGGAGTTTCGAAACAGTTTTATTGCTGAATGACTGATGTGAAACGCTAAAAAAAAACTTGAATAATTTTAAATGCAGATGCTTTTGGGTGGGTCCCATGTGGGAATATCGCTATTTTCTACCAGTGTTCCACAAATAGCAAGAGTACCATTAGAAAGATGCAAAAGAATGCGGATTTTTTTTAAAGAGGTGTTTTAACCTTCACTAAAAGCTTAAGCAGTTCGTAGCATCTACGGGTTCTAGCCCTCCACTCCCGCCTATCTCCCACCAGGTTCCCGTCCACCACGCACACTACCATGTCCTTACGGACAACTTACTCCTGCGTCTGCTTTGTTTTACCCCTGCCCCCGGGTTCTTTCCACCACCTGCATTCCTGTAATGGACCTAACGAGCTCCTCCCCTTTTCTCATTACGTGTCCATACCACCTCAATCTATTTTTAAGAAGTTCGTAGCAGGCTGATTTTATTATCGTAGCACAATTTAAGTTTGAAAAATGTTGTTTGGGGCTCTTTCTAGTTTTGGAGTTACATGTATACTACGAATATGCCCAAAGCAATAAAGATGTGGGTGGATGACCACATGAATTGTGAGGACATTGCGATGAATTTTCTGGTTTCCAATATGACTGGTAAAGCGCCCATAAAAGTGAGTGCATTAGCTTTCAAATATTGTGCTAGTCAGGTTTGAATAATACTCTCTAATAATGAATTTCGTTGTTAGGTTGCACCAAGAAAGAAATTCAAATGTCCAGAATGCGTTAATACAGAAATGCTATCCACTGACCTTTCTCATATGATGGAACGCTCGAAATGCATTAGCACGTTTGCTGACATTTATGGTTGTATGCCCTTAAAACCAGTGGAGTTTAGGGCTGATCCTGTTTTGTATAAAGATAATTTTCCAGAGAAGCTTAAAAGATTCAACAATATTGGAAGTTTATAAAGTCAGTATTTTACAGAATTTGTTGGTTGTCTGACTTGCATTCGTCATCTTGTGATATATGTTTGTGTGCTCGTCACAAGGGCAGAAAGACGTTCGACTCCACTCATTCATTGAATAAACATTACAATGATTCGGCAATTAATAACAACCTACATTTTGAAGGTTGCAGATATAAGCGCTATTATAGTTCGCCCTAAAAAGAAGAAAAGCATGACAGGCCATCTTGGACAGACGAGGATGCTTTCTCCTTTTAGGAGTGAAGTACCGAAGGATATCAGTAAGGAGTAAGGTTTCACATCCGCCCTCGGAACATGTTGATACCAGGCTTAGTTTTGTGTCGTATAGCGGCTGCAGGGCAGCTGTATTGTGTTGGACACACCAGTTCTCGTCTGATCCCTGAAGTTAAGCAACGCAACCCCGACTAGTATTAACAAGGGGTAGCCGCTTGGGGAAACTGGGTACCGCTAATACCCAAAAATCGTCGCATTAGCGTAGTGTCTGTGCAGTCCCTGCATTAGAACTACGCAGTGGATAGGGCTCTAATGATCTTGTAGTTGATGGGCCCTATAAACACCAACAAAACAAATACAAAGTGGACGGGGCTTTAATGACCATTGTAGATGAAAGGCCCTAAATCACCAACGAAATGAAAATTAGTAGCTGCAGAGTTGACTTTTCACTGCCTTATTGAAATGAAAGATAAGACCTGAAATACAATGTCCAAAAAAAGCCTTCATTTAATGGCAATTCACTTTGAGAATTCAAGGAAGTGATGGATTGAGATGTTGCACAACTGAGTGGGGATTGTTTCACAAAAATCGTGACATCAACTACTGATCTAGACTATTTTTAAATTGGCGTGTTAGTTAACCTTGGCAGATGTGTAGAGGCGTTGTGTAAATGGCCCATGAGTAATCCACCCACTTTTGTTTACATTGTCAAGTGACCTCACCTTGACTGGAGGCCCACCATAGTAATAATTACTTAATTTTCCAAATGTGTGTGAAGTATGTCATTACTGCTTTAAAGTTAAGCCCTAGTGCAGGTAGTAAATAACAAAGGTACTGCAATTCAAATTTTTGAGTAGGGTGTGGTACGAGTCGAGCATGCCTCGGTGGTGCAGTGGATAGCGTGCTCTGTAGCTGCTCTGAACACGGAAGTTAAGCAACGCAATCCTAGCTAGTACTGACATGGGTGGCCACTTGGGAAAACTGGGTACCGCTAGTATTCAAAAATCGTCACATTAGTGTAGTGTCTGTGCAGTCTCTGCATCAGAACTACACTGTGGACGGGGCTCTAATGACTTGTAGTTGAAGGGCCCTAAAACACCAACAAACAAACAAACAAGTGCTCGGTAGCTGCGTCAGTGGCTCTAGGTTCGATGTTGGACCGAGGTGGATTGGCTTCTTTCGGGCAAGACAGAGGTCCCGAGTGCGCTTTTTTTCGAATGAGAAGTAAAACCGAGGAGGTCTCGTGCGGTTTACGACGGCATTTGCGCGTAAAAGAACCCTCCATTATGCAACGGGTCCAGTGGCGTCACTAGGGGGGTGCGGGACGCACCGGGTGACACCACTTGCACCATGAGAAAGGGGGTGACACCATGGTGTCACCGCACCGGGTGACGCCAATCCTAGCGACGCCACTGAACGCGTCGATGAGGCCAAATTCCCAGGTGTAGGAGCTCGGTGAAGTGCCCCAACCAACAGTAGACCGACGATAAAAAAGCATAGGAAATGCACCATTGGTCGGCAACCGGCTGCGGAAAAAAATTGTGTCCATTCAGAGAGGGGCAAGATGGGTACCCGACCCTACCATAGGCGGGGAAAGGATTAGGAGTTGCTTTTGGTGTGGTACGAGTAGATTAATGCTTGAGCTTAAAATGGATGTAGACAAGGTCCTGAGTCTGGTAAGTGTTGTGAAATAGTTTAAAAACCACGACTTTATTATCAGTAACAATACAAAAGAGTAACAAATTTTGGCAATAGTCAACTGAGGGTTAGAGCTTGAAACATGAGTCAAAAGAGCTTGTAATATAGGCGTTTTAAATTTTAGTGAATGTTGGCATGGAGCGGGAACCAGAATTTTGAACAGAAAAAGTTGGTGAAGTAGTGCCATTGTCAAATGAGTTTTCTTCAGACATGAAACTTTCCAAAGATCCAATCCCGGTACTTCTACTCAGTGACCGATGACGGACAATTCGATCTGCGCGTAAATAGGAATATGCCTTTGAACCATAAAACCAATTTTCTCGTTCTTCATATAAGGCTAAATAAAATGGCATTTTGTCAGCTCTCATCCGTTGGATGAAATCCTGTAAACAGACTTCATCTGTTGGAGTAACGCGAATGCATTCGACCAACACAAGATAAAGGAAGAGGTTCTGGTTGTCTGGAGAGAGCCGTTTATAAAAAGTCAAACGAGAGAGACCAAATTCGTCAGGCAAATTTAAGAATAGATATCGGGCTCCGGTCCAGTCTTTCCAATGAATTTCCATAGTTTCAGAAAAATTAGCAGTAGGATTTTGTTTAAAACCAAGAAGGATGTAAAATCTTCTCCAAGATGGGTTGGACTCGTCATCCGCAGACAGGAAGTCGTCCAGAGCATCACCGAAAAGATCAGCATGAACTGACGCCATTTCTCTGTAGCACCCTGTTTGCAAAATGAGATGACCACTGTTAAATTAAGCCAAAGTGCATCATGGACTAGGTTGCGTTCAAAGTTGACGAGTTTTCTGCCCCGTGTTAAACGGGGTCCTGTGCGTGGTGCAGTTCTTGTTTAAGGCCTGTACGAGGGGTCCCGCAGAAAATGAAACCTTGTATCAAAAAGAGCAATGCTGCAATAGAGAGCACACCCGCCTCGGTGGCGCAGTGCGTAGCACGCTCGGTAACTGCGTCAGTAGTTCTAGGGTAGAGGTGGGTTGGCTTCTTTCGGGGGAGAGAGAGAGACGCCCCCAGTGCGCCGTCTTTCGGATGGGAAGTAAAATCGAGGTCCTGTGTGGCGTACGATGGCATATGTACGAAAAAAGAACCCTCTACTATACAACGGGGAGATGAGCCAAATTTTCCAGGTGTAGGAGCTCGCCCCTTGGCGACGGTGGAATGCCCCAGTGACGAATGCCTTTGGTCGGCAACCGGGTGTGGAAAATCACAGAGGAGCAAGATGGGTACCCGACCCTCCCATAGGCGGGAAAGAGGTAAGGAGTTGCTTTTTGCTGCAATGGAGAGCACCTTAAGCTCCAGAGGCCTTAAGCGCCACTTTCATTCAGTGGCAGATCAACCACTTGGAGGAAGTGCAACCTGATTTTGAGAATGTGATAAGCAACTTATCACATTATAAAAAATGCTGATCAGTCCCATGTTTCTTTGAACATCTCTAATTTTAGCTACATATGTTTAGCTGCTAACTTTCGAAGCCCTCCCCCGGGATCCAACGCGCCCTTGCTGCCTTGCTACACCTGTAAGATGATCCGCGCCACTGTCTCTATTAGGAAAGTTAATATGCGGCCTGGTGTTGACGAATCTGTAAGTCCACTTCAGATGCGCAATAAATTTACCTTGTTCCAGTCGATAATCATTGGTCACTGTGGCTGAATTTTCTTTCAGTTTTTGATGCTCCCAGTAATTCTGTACAGGCCCGCAGTGCACCACTGGATAGTACACTAAAAACACCAGTAATAAAACCATTAACAATCTACTTAAAAATAGTAACAAAAGACCTCGTAACTCACAAAGCTAAGTTGAGGACCGGTGCTAGGGTCTTCAGCGCACACCTGCGAATCTCAAATAAGCGCCCTTTTCGTATCTTGAATACTGTCGAAACATTAAAGCGGCGCCCCTCCTGTAGTGGCGCCTGTCTGTAGTGCAGGTTCTGACGACCCGCTTCCTCCGCCTTCCCAATTATAAAGGTGGAGGAGCGTTAATACTTTTTTTAAATAGATTTCGCAGAGTCCTGTCCCTGAGCTCTTGAGGTTCTATTTACAGTTAAAGATTGGGGGTTAGGGCAGTGGTGACAGAGCATGGAGGGAAGGGCAGCAAATAAAACGCTGAGGGTGTATGAGAATAAGGTTAAGATAGAAAGGGAGGTAATTTACGACAATACGTGGGAGGGTTCACTTCTGTTTCGGGCAAGAGCTGGGTCACTTGAGAGAAAACAGAGGATGGCAAAGATAACAGGCGGATAGGAGGGCTGTGGATTCGGTGGGGGATCAAGTGGAGGATGTCAGGCATGTGATACTCGCATGTTCAATGCTGGACCACTGCAGGAGGAGTTGGGGAACCCCCACATTGGGAGAGATCCTGAGAGTGGTGAGTATTGCTTTGTTGTTGTTGTTTTAGGGCCCTTCAACTACAAGGTCATTAGTTCTTAAGCAGAGACTGCACAGACACTACACTAATGCGACGATTTTTGGGTATTAGCAGTACCCAGTTTTCACAAGCGGCCACCCATGTCAGAACTAGCTGGGGTTGCGCTGCTTAACTTCAGTGATCAGACGAGAACTGGGGTGTATCCATCGCAATTCGCCGCTCCGGTGAGTGTTGCGGTGGAGCGACTAGAATGGGTGCGAAAGGCAAAGATGTTGCTGGGGGTGCGGGTGCAGATCTACGTAGACATGGGTCTAGCATGAAAAAAAATCTCACTAGCAAGGTATCCGTCACAAGGGATTATAGCGAGCGGTTTATTGCGTTGGACACACCAGTTCTCGTCTGATGACTGAAGTTAAGCAACGCAACCCCAGCTAGTACTAACATGAGTGGCCGCTTGGGAAAACTGGGTACCGCTAGTATCCAAAAATCGTCGCATTACCATAGTGTCTGTGCCGTCTCTGCATTAGAACTACGCAGTGGACGGGGCTCTAATGACCTTGTAGTTGAAGGGTCCTAATACATCAGCAAAACAAAACAATTGCAATATACAGTTTTACTCGCATGTCAAGCTGTCATAAGCAGATGGAATTTTTTGTCAGTCATATTGCTGGAGCACAGTATAACAGATTGTGCCCTAGTTTTCTGTTGAATTACCTCGCTTAAGAAATTAATGCCCTATCAAAAGTAGCCTACATCCTTTCGATTCAGATTTCGTTTGTTTTTGAAGAAGTCAGCGATGACTTTTCTTCGCTAGTTTGCATTAATCTGGGGTAAAACGCCCACATCATTTCTTAAAGAGATATGTCATGGTCATAACCTCAGTCTGCCGGATAAGGATGTCAAACATAATGATGTCAGTGAGACAAAAGAATTAAAACTAATACGCATTGTGTAACTAAATTGATCGCCAGAAAAAAAATATTTTCAATAGAAAATGAAGCACATGGTTGCATTTATTGAAAATAATTGACAACATTGGGGTTTTCAAATTATTACTCTCCCTACTTCTGTTTCCCTCTCCAAAAAACCTTGAACGGTGGATCTAATGCCAGAAATTTACACCTGTCAGCTGAAAACCTATTTATACACTTTATATTAATGGTATTTTTTTACATCTAGATTGAAATGCACGCATGTAGGTGGGATTTCAGCAGGTACAGCATGTTACCCTTGGCCTTGTGTTGGTGTCCCACGCCCAGTATACTAGTTGTCAGTGTTTATTTTTTTATAAAGTAGAACCGATTATCGTCATGCAAACGTCTATTAACTTAAATACTTGCCAATTCTACACAGGAAGAATTGCAATCAACATTTTAAAAATGCATTTGACTAGTGTATGTTTGGTTATTAGCTACAAGCCACTTCTAACCTACGTTTTCGAGCGGCTTATTGCGTTGGACACACCAGTTCTTGTCTGATCACTGAAGTTAAGCAACGGCATCCTAGCTAGTACTGACATGGGTGGCCACTTGTGAAAACTGGGAACTGCTAGTACCCAAAAATCGTCGCATATAGTGTCTGTGCAGTCTCTATATTAGAACTACGCAGTGGACGGTGCTCTAATGACCCTGTAGTTGAAGGGCCCTAAAACAACAACAACAATTACCTCCTTTTTCAGACGATTCCAGTAGTAATCCATTGCGTAAATGTTCATTTTCTTGCAGACTTGCCGAGAGTTTCTTTTTAACATTTTGATATGATAGTCTGTAGCTCTCTGTTGGAGTCACAAAAGAAAAGCTTACGAAACCGGGAATAGCAGTCATTATTATGTTTGTCTGTGGCTCGATGAAGTATTAATTGGATCGTTTTCAAACACACGTTAACAAGTTCCGTGTCCGAGGATAATTATCTTTATGCAGTCCCGTGCATTTAGCATCAATAAATGAATAACTTTGGCAGCAGAACAATTTTTATGTTTGTAGATGCCAACTGTCACCGCCTCAGCACATTTTATGGTCCCAACCTACGTGTGTGAGAGGTTGAACAGTAGTACACTCCATCTCGAATCATTGCATAATAACTGCAGGTTGGTTTTTATTCCATCTGATTTGTAGGTTTTAGATAATTATAATTCAAGAGCATGCACGTAACAGAAAAGAAAAAAACAAACTTCAAAGTCGAAATGCCATCGAGGAATGTGGGCGGGCGTATTTACGTACTCGTAATTGTTTGGGAGTATCAGCTGAAACGTCACTCCTCTTTGGGGGCTCTTTCTTCAAGTCTTGCGCTAATAAGATGTTGAATGTTCTTCAGTCCTCATTACCAGGTACAGCACGTCATCATCCTACCCTTTATGCACGTACTTCTACAAGGATTTCATGTTATGTGGAAAAAAAAGAGGTTTCGTCCAAATGTCGTAGGTACAAAGCATTTGTAGGTTGTGCCTATGAATTGAGGCTCAATCTAGGAATTTGTCAATTACATTTTTGGGACAGCTGAGGAATGGAAGAGGAAATTACATCCCTACAAGGTTTGTCTACAAGGCTGGTTATTTGATACCTGAAGGTTCACATGTCCATTCGAGGCTTTAGTGCCGATAGGAAATCGAAGCACCGCCGAACCTCACATTGAGCATGTTGGCCCATCAAAAACCCATTCTGAGAGGTGCCAGAGTCTTTTGTTTTCCATTGTGAGAAGTTTTTACTTACCACATTTCAGAACATTGACAATAACAGACGATTGAATCTTGGACTTGTGCTTGCTGCACATGCCAGCTCTACCATCGAACTGGTGGCACTTGGTATTCTTCAGGGTCTTGGTACTCTCTTGTGATTGAATTTGACTAGAGGTACATACTTCTTACCTTTATTACACAGTTGCTAGTTGCTACCTCACGCAAACGAATGAAAAAAAGATCTACGACAGTACAGCATGGTATGGAATTTTATAGGTGTTAATAATATCAACTTCCCTTTTCGTGAAGGATGAGATCCAGGAAAAAGAAACGGGTAAGTTTTTTTGTGCTCAACGCAACAGGTTTATGCCATCTCAATAGTTATTCCAGTACACTACGTCGATCTTGGAATGAAGTTTATCTTCGGTACTTTATCAGGAACATTGACAAGTCTGGACACCATCTCAATATCTCCATCGTTACATTTCACCTCGTAGCGCTTAATCAACTAAACGATAAAAAGGATATGATGAGGGAAAGTGAAAGAATAAAAGGAGAGCAAAGGCAAAAATAAGCGAATATAACTATGGGCCAATTTGTAAAGCGGACCCCACGTAGGGCCAGGTGAAAAAGAAATACCAGGTTCGTTCGTTGGTGTTTTAGGACCCTTCAACTACAAGGTCATTAAAGCCCCGTCCACTGCGTAGTTCTAATGCAGAGACTGCGCAGGCACTACATTAATACGACGATTTTTGGAAATTAGCGGTACCCAGTTTTCGAAACGGCCACCCATGTCAATACTAGCTGGAGTTGCGTTGCTTCACTTCAGTGATCAGACGAGAACTGATATGTCCAACGCAATTTGCCGCTCCCAAGAAATAACAGGAGGTGGTCAAGCTGTTTAATGCTAATCCAAGTATTTCTTACTCTTGTCAGGAGTAAATATATTTCCTGTTCGGCAAAACGTCTCCCAAGGCACATCCTAGGTCCAAAGCCAAAAGGAAGCATTGCATAAGGATGATGACCTCCAAGTTCTTGGGCTCCATCCTTCATCCATCTCTCTGGCAGAAACTGATTAGCGTTTTCAAAGAGTTTCTGGCCGATTATTCGGCCGTGCATAACTGCCATTGTCTATCAATAATATAACCACATTTAAAATGCCGGGTTAAAACAACTAGTGACATTTCGGTAATTTTTTCTTTACCCCAGCGGGTATCTTATATCCAGACACTATCAAATCTTTGTCTAGGAATCGAGCGTTTCCATCGACGATAGGCGACATTCTAAATCCCATATATTTCAGTTGAACATCAAATTACAATTTCATGTGGACGTCCTCCTTTATCGGGTATACTTCGCAGCTGAATGACATACCTCATGGACTCTTTCACACAGGCTCTCAGATAACGTAGATTTTGAAGGCATTCTGATGTCATAGGACTTTCTGATCCTCGAAGAACATTTTTGATTTCAGTAGCGAGTTTATCTTGCGCATTTGGGTTTCTCCCCAAGTGGTAAAGTGTCATTACGGTCGAATGTGACGTCTGTTAGGCAAATAAATTAGTGGTGAGAATGAATCATCCATCATCCCTATCATACCTGCAGGTTCTAGTCCTCCACTCCCGCCTATCTCCCACCAGGTCCCCGTCCACCCCACACACTACCATATCCTTACGGACAACTTGCTCCCACGTCTGCTTCGGTCTCCTCCTACCTCGGGTGCTTCCAACCACTTGCATTCTTGAAATGGACGTAACGGGTTCCTCCTCCCCTCATCTCATGACGTGCCCATACCATCTCAGCTACTCTCCCTCATTTTCTTCGAGATGTCCACCATCTCGGCTACTTGTACTGTATTTATGTGGCTCTTCCTCAGCTAGCATAGTTGGCCTAACCACTGCCCTGTAAAAATTCCTTGCAACATGATTGGGACCCTCCTATCAGACTCCGCTTGCCTGTCTCCACTTCAACCATCCCCCATTGATTCTATGGGTCACATCACAGTCTATCTTCCCATTGCTTTGGAACGTTGATCCTAAGTACTTCACCTCTTGCGCCTTCTTCACCTATTCGCCTCTAGAGTGTACGTCACCATTATTTTCCTGTCCTTCCCAATTAAAAGCTAAATACTCTAGTCTTCTTTGTGTTTATCTTTAGCCCTCCCTTTTCTATCACTCCTCTAATATCGTTGAAATAGTGATGAAAATGAATCATAGAGCCATATTTACAATGCACTTACTGTGTCAACTCCTGCTAACAGAAGATCGTTAATCATGACGATCACATCTCCAAAAGTCGTTCCCTCAGTAGATAAAAGCTTGACGAGAATCATGTTCTTTTCCGTTGAATCTTCCGGAAGATCTTTGATTCTTTGCAGCGTGCTGTTTATATATTTTTTAGCAAGTCTGCAATGAGAACATTTCATGAGTGTTTTAAATACTACGATACTTAAACTATCAGTGTTGGGTCACTTGACATATTCAGAGTTGTGTTGTTCGAACCTGGCTACTGTTACCTGCGCCGCTTCTAATTTTTTGTAAGTTGGAGTGGGGAACCATCGGTATAAGTGAAAACTGGCTTCCAACTTATTCAATGATGCAAAAGTGTCCTGAACTGCTTTCACAATGCTCATTGTTTCTGACTTGGGAGATAGACCATCTTCTAGACATCCTAGCCTCTTGTTGAATATAACCAAGCCAATTGCTTAGCACATACCAGGCCAGAACAGGACAATGAATAAGTTTATTTTTGAAATTTCTTGTACCTTCTAGATGCAACTTAAAAATAAATGGTGATTACGTACATTCTAATGCCCATTTGTAAAGTTCATTTAACAGATTTTGCACTTCGCCTTTGACATCTTTAATTCTGTCAAGGCGCTCCACGAAGTCCTGAGCGACATTGTCCATAGCGCCACAATACAATTCGGCAGAATTGGCCTGAAGCATAGGAACTTGGAATTTCTGTCGTAGCCTTCGCCATTCTTCTCCATTTCTTTAAAAACAAAATTGTAGAGTGTTATAATCATCTTTGACAAATAGAAACTCAAAAAACGGTAACTATTCTGCTCTAATTAGGTTGTTACAGTGCAAAAAGCCCTGGTTGTTCGTATATGTCGGGCCGTTTCAAACGCATTACATTCAATGCTGTCAATGGAGGGCGTATGGAACTATGAATTGTGGCACGAAAGACATTTTCGATGTCTTTCGGATCAAATAGATGGACAATATTGGTTCCTGTGATGTCAGTTTCTTTCGCTATAGACCCATATGTTTGATAGATCTCTTCAAAATACTTGTAACGTTCCAGAATTGTATATTTGCCTGCAACCAGATTGCATATAAGCTTCAACAACTTCACACCTATTATTAACAGTTGAAAATTCAATAGCAACCTATGATAGGCATAAAGTATTTCAGCAGATGAATCGCAGGATTCGACTTTGGCCCAGGAATATCTTCAAAAGGCTTCGCATTTTTGCCGTCGGACTTCTTTTGCAGTAGTTTTGTGTCATCTAATAGTTGTGTGGTGGTGGTGGACATCTGAATCTTAAGCCATGTTGTGGGATGTCCCGAAATCTTCGAGAGGACATTCCATGCCGACCTGACCTATTGGTAAGAGAGAAGCGACAGACAACACGCACTGGAACTGCTAACCTAACTATACATTTCAACACATCGATGTTGCAAAGTAATGGGGTTCTACATTCTGAATTAACCCACAGGCTCGGTATAGGATAGATGAAGTGAAGACAAGGAGCAGACGAGGTTGAGGTAAGTCAAGGTGAACATAGAAGCAGGTTGAGTGGTGGTACTTGGCAGGGGATTGGAGTGCCATTGCTGCTGTTGTTTGTTATGGTTTTAGGGCCCTTCAACTACAGTGGTCATTAGAGCGCTGTCCACTGCGTAGTTCTAATGCAGAGACTGCAAAAGCACTACGCTAATGCGGCGACGATTTTTGGGTATCAGCGGTACTCGATTTTCCCAAGAGGCCACCCATGTTAGTACTAGCTGAGGTTGCGTTGCTTAACTTCAGTGATCAGACGAGAACTAGTGTGTCCAACTGTATACAGTCGCTCGGGCCTATACAGTCCCCTTGTCTTATGCCGGCCCTGACTGCCAGTCAACTAGGTTCTTAAAGAGGAATGAATAATTTTATTACAGATTCTGGACACCATAATAGAATGTTAGTAACCTTGGTTTCTTCATCAACTACCTATAATATAAGGCCTACCGAGGTAATGACCTTGAAGTTGAAGGGCCCTAAAACACCAACGAACCAACCAGGTATAGAAGCTCGTTGGAGTGCCCTAACCAACAGTAGATCGACGACCAATAAGCATGAGGGTTGCAGCTTTGGTCGGCAACCGGCTGCGCAAAAACACCCTTCCAATAGATCACTGTTGTATCCATTCAGAGGGACAAGATAAGCACCCAACCCTGTCTTAGGCGGGAGAAGCGTTAGGAGTTGCTTTGCTTTGACATAAATAGCATGAGTTACTAAGATACGGTAAATTTGAGACATGAGATTTACCTGCATTGTTGTTTTGACGCTCAATCACACTTTTTGCACATCTATTGAGACTTTTTCTTGGCTTCAATGTCTTGCTAATTGATGACAAATAATAAAGTAGGCTCGCCCTGGAGGGTTAAGAGTAAAAATGAAATGAAATAAAAAATCTCTCCTGTTGCCTATCAACTACTGTAAGTTGTTTTGACATCAATAGGAAGCAAACTTTTGAAGGTTGTTTCAATTCGTAATTCGTCATTGCTAGCTTGATGTGCCTTGAACTTAATGTCACGCAAAGGACATACGTTATTCAATCTTTGAAATTGACATTTTAAACCAAAATACTGCTGATAAAATTCAAATTTTTAATGGTTCATCTGTCAGATACTTCTTTTGTATTTACATCATTCTTCCTTTTTTTTTGTTTGTTGGTGTTTTAGGGTCCTTCAACTACAAGGCCATTAGAGCCCCGTCCACTGCATAGCTCTAATGCAAAGACTGCACAGACACTATGCTAATGCGACGATTTTTGGGTATTAGCGGCACCCAGTTTCCCCAAGCAGCCACCCATGCCAGTACTAGCTGGGGCTGCGTTGCTTAACTTCAGTGATCAGACGAGAACTGGCTTGCCCAGCGCAATAAGCCACTCCCATCATTTTTCCGGATAGAACCATCAGCCCACAATATACGAATGTGCTTGGGGAGTAAGCCAAGAAGCCAACAACATGCCGAACCTTAAGGAGGCGGCCGTGTTAACTGCCGTAGTGTTTTTCCACGGCCGGTTACCGACCAAAGCTCCTACCCTTATGCTTATTTATCGTCGACCTGTTGCTGGTTGGGGCACTCCACCGAGCTCCTGCACTTGGGAATGTTGTGTCGTCTACCGTTGCATGGTAGAGAGGGTTCTTTGACATACAGATGCCATCCGAAAGAAGGCACACTGGGGGCCTTTCTCTCTCTCTCTCGCCCGGTAAAGAAGCTAGTCCCCCTCGATCCAGTATCGAACGTAGAACTACTGTCGCAGTTACCGAGCGAGCTACCCACTGCGCCACCGAGGCGGGCGGATAACTTAACCTGCTACTACTAAGTGCGGCTGAGTTGAGTTGGATACACCAGTTCTGGTCCGATCACTGAAGTTAAGCAATGCAAACCCAAGTTACTGCCAACAACGATGATTGGTAGGGAACGTTGGGTGCTGCAAATTTCCCCTTTCCTACATCCCCTACACCTATCTCCTCCTCACCCGCTCGCAGCCTCCTTAGGGTTTGGCCTGTTATGGCTGCTTGGCTTACTCCCCAACCCATTAGCATAACATACTATGGGCAGAGCCGGCGCGAGCTGTTGCTGGACCGGGTTTAAAAACATTTTGCGGGGCCTTTTGTAGGAAAGTCAAAGGTCAGTCCACTGCATAGCTCCAGTGCAGAGGCTGCACACTACACCAATGCGACGATTACTGGATATTAGCGGTGACCGGTTTTCCTAAGCGGCCACCTATGCTTGTACTAACTGGGGTTGCGTTACTTAACTTTAGTTGTCAGACGAGAACTGGCGTGTCCAACACAGTAAGCCTCTCCCTATGGAGGCCCACACGCGGGGCCGGGTTCGGCGAATGGGCTGAACCCTCCTCGTGCCGTCTCTGACTATGGGTCTGATTTAATTACCTTTATGGAGGCTGTGAGGTATTTTGGCAGGTAAATGCAGATTGGAGGGCTTATTGCGCAATGGATGATGCCCTCTGGAGGAGGGGATGTCTCAGTCGCAGAAGGATACCTCACTCTTTAAGAATGAATGCCGTAGGCAGTGGCGTTGCTAGGGTTGGCGTCCCCCCCCCCCCCTCTCCCGAAAAAACCGCTTCATCTGCTTTGGTGTCATCCCATTTGTCATGGTGCGAGTGGTGTCGTCCGGTGACGCCACTGACCGTAGGCATACTGCACACATTTTGTCTCGTTGGGCAAGCCATTATTTGAACAAGGCAATCACCCACTGATTGCCAATTTACCTGAGGTACTCAAAAATAACAATGGTCAAACGTTTTCTGTTTGTTTATAACATTCAATATACCGTAGTAGGCCTATATGTTTCGTCCAAAGGTAAACGTCCGGTTTCGGTAATAGTGAAATTGGTTTTTCAAATTATTTGATATGATGTTTGTTTTTCTCACCCTACCTGCCTCGGTGGCTTAGTGGGTAGCACGCTCGGGAATTGCGTCAGTAGTTCAAGCAGAGCCTGCGCTAAGCCGGTACAGAGCGTTTGCCGAACCCGGCGCCGCGTTTACTAAGGCCCCGTGCGTGGGCATTTATATTGCATGTTTTTTTTCAACAATAGGCCCCGGAAAATATTTTTAACCTGGTATCCGCAAAAGGTGGGAGAGAGAGACGGGAGGGGAGGGCTTGAACCCACAGACCCGACCCTGCCACAGGCGGGGTAAGGGTATGATGATGATGCATCTGCAAAGGTTGGGGCGCGTTCACCGCATTCGCCTGAATTGGCGTGGCGTTTACCAAGGCCCCGTTGGCGAGCCTCTATATTACATAATGTAAAATGTATTTTCCTACAAAAGGCTCGCGCCGACTCTTGAGTTCTAGGGTCGATACTGGACCGATGTGGGTTGACTTCTTTCGCGCGTCCGAGATAGATGGAGAGCCCACTTGCGCCTTCTTTCGGATGAGAAGTGAAAACGAGGTCCCGCGGAGTTTATGATGGCATTTGCACCTCAAAGAACCCTCTCTACTATTTAACGGGTAAAGGAGGCCAAATTTCCAGGTGTAGAGAGCGACGTATTGCGTTGGACACACCAGGTCTCGTCTGATCACTGAAGTGGAGCAACGGAACTCCAGCTAGTACCAAGATGGGTAGCCGCTTGGGAAAACTGGATACCGCTAATACCCAAAAATCGTCGGATTAGTGTAGTGTTAAGGCAGTCTCTGTATTAGAACCACACAGTGGACGGGGCTCTAATGACCTTGTAGTCGAAGGGCCCTAAAACACCAACGAAACAAACAAAAAATACTAGGTGTTGCAGCTCGCCCACATTACGTCGATGGTTGCCCCAACCAACAGTAGCAAACTAAAGCAACTCCTAACCCTTTTCCCGCCGGGTACCCATTTGTCCCTCTGAATGGACATAGGGCGATATATTGGCCATAGTTTTTTTCTGCAGCCGGTTGCCGGCCAAAGCTTCACCCTACGCATATTTATCGTCGGTCTAGTGTTGGTTGGGGAATGCTACCGACGCCTGGGGACGAGCTCCTACACCTGGAAATTTTGGCTCATCTACCCGTTGCATAGTAGAGAGGGTTCCTTTACGTGCAATTGCCATCGTACACCCACACGGGAGCTCGGCTTTACTTCTCATCCGAAAGAAGGCACACTCGCAGCCTCTCTCTGTCTCTCGCCAGAAAGAAGCCGACCCACCTCGGTCCAGTATCGAACATAGAGCTACTGGCGCAGTCGCCGAGCATGCTAACCACTGCGCCACCACGGCGGGCTGCCCCAATCAACAGTAGACCGACGATAAATAAGCGTAGGGGTTGCAGCTTTGGCTGGCGACCGGCTGTGGAAAAACATTATCCGATAGATCGTCCTTGTGTCCATTCAAAGTAACAAGATGTGTAGGGAGGGGTGAATTGCGTTGGACACACCAGTTCTCGTCTGATCACTGAAGTTAAGCAGCGCAACCCCAGCTAGTACTGACATGGGTGGCCGCTTGGGAAAACTGGGTACTGCTAGTACCCAAAAATCGTCGCGTTAGTGTAGTGTCTGTGCAGTCTCTGCATAAGAACTATGCTGTGGACGGGGCTCTAATGACCTTTGTAGCTGAAGGGCCCTAAAACACCAACAAACAAAAACAACAAGATGAGTACCCGACCCTGCCATAGGCGGGAAAACGGTTTGTAGTTGCTGTTGTTTGTTTTTCCCACCCGAGTTTATTGCCTTTTACTTAACACACATTGTTAGTAGAGCAAATAGACCAATCGAAAGTTAACTGATAAAGTTTCATCACAATTATGTTTGTTATGTAGGAACATGACACCAGGATGTTTAAATTTCGCGGTTCTCCCTCGATAACTAGCTCGACCCGCCGCGGTGGCGTAGTGGTTAATACGCTTGGCAACTGCGCCAGTAGTTTTTGGTTCGATACTGGACCGTGGTGGGTCGGCTTCTTTCGGGCGAGAGAGAGAGGCCGCGAGTGTGCCTTCTTTCGGATGATAAGTAAAACCGAGGTCCGGTTTGGGTGCACGATGGCACTTGCACGTACAAGAACCCTCTCTACTACGCAACGGGTAGATGAGGCAAAATTTCTAGGTGTAGGAGCTCGCCCCCTGGCGTCGGTAGCATTCCCCAACGAACACTAGACCGACGATAAATAAGCGTAGGGGTGCAACTTTGGCCGGCAACCAGCTGCAGAAAAAACTATGACCAATATACCGCCCTATGCCCATTCAGAGGGACAAATGGGTACCCGACCCTGCCATAGGCGGGAAAAGCGTTAGGAGATGCTTTTTTTCCCCCTAAATAACTAGCTAGTTAGTTTGAATTGTCAGACTTACGAAATTTACAGGGCGTTCAATCTCATACTTTATATCTTTTAAGAAAAATTTCTTATGTTAGATTCAAATTTAATGAAAAGTAATTACCTGGGTTCGGGATGATAAGTTTCAAATAGCAACAACGCCTCTGCGATGATTTTTTAACGCTTCAACGCCCTCTTACCCGTCAGTGACGTCCTCTGAAGCAGAAATAACAGGATTCAACTACTGAAGGACGGCGTTGAGCAGTTGCAGAAGCAAAACATTGACGGTCCAAATTAACTCTGAAGGTCATTGCAATTTAGCCATCATACTCGTTATCACAACCCGCCTCACTGGCACATTTTGTAGCACGCTCAGCAACTGCGTCAGTAGTTCTAGGTTCGATACTGGACCGAGGTGGGTTGATTTCTTTACAGTGCGAGAGAGAGAGAGAGATAGGGGCCCGAGATGTGCCTTCTTTCGGATGAGAAGTAAAACCCAGGTCCCGTGTGGTGTACGATGATGACATTTTGTACGTCAAAGAACCCTCTCTACTATGCAACGGGTTGATGAGGCAAAATTTCCAGGTGTAGGAGCTTGCACCCTGGCGTCCGTGGAATTCCACCACGAACAGTAGACCGACGATAAATAAGCATGGGGGTTGCAGCTTTGGTCGGCAACCGGCTGCGGAAAAACACTGTCTAATATATCACCCTTGAGTCCATTCAAGGGGACTAGACTCGGATGTTACCCATAGAATCAATGGGGGATGGTTGAAGTGGACTCCTACGTGATGGGACGGTCCCAATCAAGTTGAAAGGGAAGGTTTACAGGGCAGGGGTTAGGCCAGCTATGTTATATGGATCAGAGTGTTGGGGCAGTGAGGAAGAGCCACGTCAATAGAATGCAAGTAGCCGAGATGCGAATGCCCAGCCTGGGGGTGGGGGCAGTGGCGGATGCAGGATTTTCGTCAGAAGGGGGTTTGAGCTAAAGTTCGTATAGTCTATATTATGCGAATACGTTTATATGTGCATGGGGGGAGGGGGTTGCAACCACAAAAACTCCACCCTGGATTCTCACGTGGGTGGGGGACAGCAGATTGAGGTGCTATGGACACGTAATGAGAAGAGGAGAGGACGAGCTCGTTAGGTCCTTTACAGGAATGCAGGGAGTTTCAATCACCCGGGGCAGGTGGAGACCAAAGCAGACGTGGGAGTAGGTTGTCCGTAAGGATAGGGTAGTGTGTGGGGTGGACGGGGACCTGGTGGAGGATAGTCAGGAGTGGAGGGCTAGAACCCGCAGACCCAACCATGCCACAGGTGGGATAACGGTATGATGAGGATGTGACAAAGTAGCCTTAGACAGCTGTGGGTTACGTGGTTAATTTTTGTGATTTTGACGTGAAGAAGACTGGGTCCAAAATAAGCTTAGCAGTTGAGGGGACCTGACTGGGGGTACATGGCAGAGGCAAGGACTATAATCTTGAACGTTGTTAAGTAATCTTTTCCCTTATCTAATTCCGTTAGTGCTCTTACAGCGATTCAGATTATAGCAATACCTTTGAATTTTCAAATTGACCTCTTGAATAATATTTGCCGAAATGCAAGGGCAACCCCCTCTCGCTTTCTTATGTTACTTGAATTGGGGTGCAGTTATTACTGTTATCACAACAATGAATTGTTAAATATTTATTCTTTTCAGAAATTCGCCCAATATTTCTGTTTACCTGTATTTAATGTTCAGGTGTTATCATTCTTTGACAAGATTAGGACAAGAAATAAAACACTGATCAGAATGATCGAAGAGCATTTCCGGTGACCTCCGTCCTAATCTACCAATGAATTCAAATCTTTTGAATTATCATTCCAGCCATGGGCCGGCGTGATGGGTGTGCAAACAGTGGGACGGCACAGAGCCCCGCGCATTCGGATTAATGAACCTATTGATAGAAGGGCCCCGCTTCATGTTTTCACGGCGCCCCCCATAATTAGTTTGCACAGGGCCCCGCAAACTATAGCGCCGGCCCTGATCCCAGGAAAATGGTTAAGTTATAGGTCATTCCCTTCTATGTTAGTTTGAAGTCAGGGGTAGTTAGAGAGAACAAAGTCCAAAGAGCAAAGCCGGCACGAGGCTGGTTCACCACATTCTCCAGAATCCTCGCTCGCGTTTACTAATGCCCAGTGTGCGGGCCTTTCTATTACATGGTTCTTTCCCCACAAAAGGTCCCGGAAAATTATTTTAGCCTGGTATCCGTTTTTTTTTTGTTTCGTTTCGTTTGTGTTTTAGGGCCTTTCAAGTCCACGGTCATTAGAGTCCCGTCCACTGCGTAGTTCTAGTGCAGAGACTGCACAGACACTACGCTAATGCGACGATTTTTGGGTACTAGCGGTACCCTGTTTTCCCAAGCGGCCACCCTTGTTAGTACTAGCTGGGGTTGCGTTGCTTTACTTCAGGGATCAGACGAGAAGTGGTGTGCCCAACGCAGTAAGCCGCTCCCCAATATTTTTGAACCCGGCCCCATTAAAGCTTGCGCCGGCTCTGCCTGGGAGAAAATCGCCCACTTTCCCATGTTAGGTCCTCACGGTCCTCCATGTTAGTTCCTGCCTCCGTGGCGCCTTAGGTCGCGTACACGACTTACTGCGCCAGTAGTTCCAGGACTTCCTTCGCCAGTGGCTTATTTCGGGTGAGAGAAAGGCCCCCGAGTGCGCCTTCATTCGGATGAGATCCCGCCTGGTGTATGATGGCTTCTGCACGTCAAAGAACCCTCTCTACTAGGCAAAGAGTAGATGAGGCAAAGTTTTCAGGTGTAGGAGCTCGGTTGGGAGGGGGGTCCCAACCAACAGTAGCCCGACGGTAAATAAGTATAGGGGGTTGCACTTTGGTCGGTAACGGGCTGCGGAAAAATACTGTCCTTGTGTCGATTTAGAGATGGACAAGATGGGTACCGGACCTTGCCATGAGCGGGAAAAGGGTTATGAGTTCCTTTAACAAGATTGTTCTTAAAGGGTTCTTCGATATTGCCTGGATAAAATTAGCTGGTACTCAGGGCCGGTCTTAGGGCAAGGCGACCGCCTTGGGCCCCGCTCTGGTGAATTAAAATAAAACTAGGTACTGGGGTCCCGCTATCGAATGCTGCCTTGAGCCCCTCTATCGCCTGCTGCCTTGGGCCTCGCAAACTCTAGGGCCGGCCCTGCTGGTACTCCTCAAGATGTCAGTAACATGATATAGGGTATTGCAACACACTGTAGCACTGATGGCAGAGGTTCGATCCTGGAAGGTAGCAGCTTTTGTAAAGGAATTTTAAGGTAATCTTATCTCGAGAAGCTAACAAACGCAGGTGTCCCCAGGAGGGTATCAAGGGAGAATTGAGGACCAACGGTTTTTCAACTGCCAACTACCAGACATCCAGACGTCTATAAAGTTCTGGCTCCTTCCTCATTACATATTCGAGGCCGGTGACGGTTTGTGTATCGGTATGTGACCATCAAACAAGTGTGGTTGGAAGCCACCTGGACCATATGGTGATAATAAATGACTAGGGTTTCCGTGTTGGGGAAGAAGGGGAACGTGCTGAAATAGAGGGGAGGGGAACAGACACACACACACATGCACAGAACTAGGGGAGGACAAAGATCCAAAAAATGAGTGCCCTCATGTTGTTGATTCTTTGTGATTGACCACTTTATTGTTTGACCTTACCCCACCCGCTCTCTCCTTCCCCTTCGGGACTATACAATGTCTTCGGACAACAAAAGCTCCCTCGTTGGCACGTGTTCAGGCGGCTCACCCTTCACCATCCCAGATGGCGTGGACACGTGGTGACATCTCATCACCTGCGTCTATTTTAGGTTTTTTTTTTAGGGTAGTCCTAGGCATGAGGCGATTGGTCACAATGGTGTGAGTTAAAAGGTAACAATAAGGACCAAAAGGGCAGTCGACTATGATTTTTGAACTGCAGCAGCCCTATTTGATTTTAACCAGTAAACCTCTGTTGCAACAATCACTTGGGGCCATTGGTCATTTACTCCTTTGAATTCAAGTGCTCAGGACCTCATTAGAATAACTTCGTTCACCCTGTTAATGCCTTTAGTTCCTACCGGAAGTAGTCGTATTTAGAGAGCAGAGCAGCAGATGTGCTGTCACTTCAAAGGGCTGGTATTTTCTTGTTAAATGACCAGTTTAAGGTACGGATATGCAGGGCGCGCTCTAAGGGTAGGGGGGGGGGTAACTCGGACATCTGTCCCGGGAGCCATTTTTGCTGTAAGTGTGAGAACAGAGCACGCAAACAGCGCTGCTTCAAGGGGCGGCAATTTGTCTTTTTGTCCGGGGCGGCATAAGTGCTAGAGCAGGCGCTGAGATATGTAATATCTTATTGGTATTTAGACTGGTCACAGGTGGATGCAAATCAAATCCCGCTTCGGTGGATAGCGTGCCCGGTAATTACGTCAGTGGTTCTAGGTTCGATACTGGATCGAGGTGGGCTGGCTTCTTTCGGGCGAGAGAGAGAGAGAGGCCCCGAGTGCGCCTACCTGCCGGATGAGAAGTAAAACCGAGGTCCCGTGTGGTGTACGATGGCAATTGTACGTAAAAGAACCCTCTCTGCTATGCAACGGGAAGGTGAGGCAAAATCCCCAGGTGTAGGGTGAGCAGTTTACTAGTACTAACATGGGTGGCCTCTTGGGGAAACTGGGTACTGCTAGTACCCGAAAATCGTCGCATTAGCGTAGTGTCTGTGCATTCTCTGCATTAGAACTACGCAGTGGACGGGTCTCTAATGACCTTGTAGTTGATGGGCCCTAAAACACCAACAAAACAAACAAAAAACTCAGGTGTAGGAGCTCGCCCCCCCCTGACGTCGGTGGAATTACTCAGCGAACAGTAGACCGATGATAACTAAGCATAGGGGTTGCAGCATTGGTCGGCAACCGGCTGAACCGGAAAAACTCTGAACCAATAGATCACTCTTGTGTCCTTGCAGAGGGACAAGATGGGTACCCGACCCTGCCATAAGCGGGGTGCATCTAAGGTAACGTGAGGTAGTAAGGTAATAGTGCAGTGGGTAGTTTGTGAGACTGAAGAGTTAAGGGCTCTGTTCCGAGTCCTTTTAAATGGTTATCCGTTTTGAGAAGGGGAGAGGAAAATTGGTTAGGGGAGAAAATTGATGTGTCGAAGCACGACATTACCTATTTGTAAAAAACTGTTTAGTCCTTTCCACAGGAGAGTAACTTTGTATAGCCCCCAAAATACTCCCCAGGTGTGCGAAGTTGAACACCTGGAGTTGGAGGCGTAGTTGTAATAATAGGTCCGATGGGAATAATTATTTTATTATTATGCCGTAAGTAGCGCTGCGGTTGCTACACTTCTTGGGTCCATAGGTTACTTCATATTACCCCACATCGATATCTCGTCGATCGCAGGATCTAATCTGCAAGTTAATGGTACCATTTCTTGCTTTATAAGGTGCTCCCAAATTTTATTTGGTCTTATTGTACCTGGTCTGCTGCCTTCAACTTGAATGGACCTAACCAGTTCCTCCCCTCCTCTTCGAAGTCTACCCAATTGCCCTTGCACTGTAAATTAATCCATGAGGTCTATGGACCGCACAGTATTTCATCTGTCTGTCTCTCCTTCATCAAACGAGCGTACCCCCTCCCCTCCATTCCTACTTGGGACGTTTAACCAATGACTCAAGTTTGGTGTTGCCCTAATTCGCAAGTAGAAACTAGTTTTCATATTTGAAGGATGCCAAAACTAGGACACAGTCTACAAAGGGAATAATTTGTAACTGTAACTATAGGTAGTGTAAATGTAGACGCCATCCTTCCCCATGAGAAGTGCAATTAATTTGTATAATTAATAAAAACTAACAGGGATGTCCTTTTATTTTGGCCCTCATTGACGACAGCCAAGTATCAAGGACAACGTCAATTTCCCGCCAAATTTCTTTCAACCCTGGAGGGTGACGTCACTTTCGCGCGCATTTGAAATTAAAGGCGTCTGATTGGATGTTGGTGATCACATGTCTTTCACTATTCGTCGCCGCCGATTACACCTTTCGTCTTTTTTTTTTTTTTTAACGTGGGCTGTATGCGTGTTGGTGTTGTGTGAGTTGTTATGACATGCCTGATATTTATATTTTAATAGTTGTGTGAAGTAAGCCGAAAGAAAAACATTGTGGACGACATGTCACTGTGCGGGTCGCGGTCACTTTGTATTCGTCAAGCACTGAATTTCAACGAGACATTAGTGGAAGAAGAAGAAGAAGACTTTGATGATATGGTTGTAGTAAAAACCTCGCGTCAAAATGGCTGTGATTTGAATCTTACCGCCAATTCGTGTTGGGACTTTGATGGTTACGAAGAGTATTTAAATTCATCGACCGAAGATCATTCTCATAGTCCTAATGTATTGCTGAAAAGTCCGCGAAAATGTCAACGTTTCGCATCTCGGATCGGCATTTCCAACGAGGCGAAAGCCGCTACCGAAATCAATATGGACGATGGAACGGGACTCAAGGGAACACGTTCTGGCGCAGTCACACCGCCGTATAAACGAGTTCGAGCCCTGAGATTATTTGATGCTCCACAAACTCCAAAAACTATTGTACAACAATCGCATTGCAGCAGCAGTACGACCGAAAAGCCTTTTAGACAAATTACTTTTAGGAACAGGGTCTGCCCTTCGTCTAGCGTTGGAGCCTTTCGAAATCGTGCATCTCAGAGTCCGTTTGATAATACTAAGCGGTTCGACGACAAACCTGTTGCCAACGTGAACCCTTTCACCCTAAGTGAAAGAAATTATTCCCAGTCTGGGGTCAAAAGGCGGAGAACGAAGTCGAGCCTTAACGGGTAAGTCACCTTGAAGGATTTGTGAACTGTCGGAGTCGCCGTTGGTGTCAAGGCTGTACTTGACCTAGTACTAAAATTCCACTTAAAAGAGATGGGAATAAGGAGGTGATGCTGGTGGTTAGAGGATGGGTATAATTGTGATTAAAAGATCCAATTTTAATGTTTTGCAGTTGAAGATGGGGCAAATAGTGATGAAATATTTGAACATCCTTGTCAGTTGCCGTGGAAATCCTGTTTTGTTTTCGTAGTGTGTGATTCGGGATTACTGAGTGATTCATCCTTAGATAATGCGCTGACGTCATTAGAAGGATAATGTTAAGAAATGTATGCTATTGACTTTTATGCCTCCAGCTTCTTAACGGTTCTTTTGACGTGGTTATTTCAATAAATCTGTTTATTTAAATTTAGCGAACAGAGACTTGTTTGGGTTTGAGCTACCCAAATGATAATTCAATAGTAGTTAGCTTCACAGCTGATGGTTGTCTCCTTGTTGAAATAATTTCTTCCTGCCACTATTCAGGTCACAAGAGTCCAGGTGGTTGTTGAACTGAGTTCCCTGGAAGTCGATGTGTCAAGAGGTAAAAGTTAAGGAGTGGCAAAATGAGGGGGACTGGACGGGGCCAGGTGTCCCAAACTAGTTAAATGTCACTCTCTATTCTGTATTTTACTCGCATTTCGCAAGAATTTCGTTTTATTTAATATTTTGACGGGTGATAAAACTTATTTCAACACAGGTCTCAACAAGGATAACTTTCCTATGATGAACTGTACTGCATCATTTCCTTTTTCACAGACGTTGATATATTTAAAATAAATAATTGTAGTCAAGACAGCGGATGTTTGATAAGATCCAGAGGAAATTAAAGATGGCATTAAGACGTTATTTCTGCAGGTGATCAGTAAATGTAGTGGTCAAGCAGATGGTAGGAAGTGATAAATGTGCAAAGGTTTTGATTTTAAGAGGATGCGGAGGAAATTGCCTTACTTAAATCTTTTTCTTTTTGTTACTGTTTCTTACTGGCCATTTAGTTGAAAGGCAGGTGTTGTAAACATGCATCAGATTCCAACTCATTACTGATCTTTGTCGGTAGTACATTCATTTTCTTAACTACTTACTAAGGCAGGTGTATTTAAGGTGTTGGGTTTATTTTAGGCCATGTGAGACAACTGTATGTTGGAAGGGGAATTGCTGTTTGACTAGAGATGTTTTATAGGTTCATTGCTAGTCCCGATGTGGTGGGTGTGCACACGTCCATCCTATCATTAAGGCTCTCTTTCAAATATCCTGTTTCATTTCTTACTTTATTCAATTATTGGTGCTTGTCTGTAAAAGACTAAAAGTTTTCCCCAACGGTAAAAAGTGAGCCCACAGTACTCAACTTGCAGTACACCTGGATCTATTTTTACATGTTATGACGATGAATATGTTGTGGGGTGGTGTAGTGTTTTTTTGACCATAGGTCGATCGACTTTAATTGTCTAAAGACTTAACATTTTATTTCCAGGAGCCTGTTCAACACATCTGTGGACGAATTTCTAGAGGACGAAGAAGATGATGATGATGATGTTGACAAACCAACCAAAGTAAGTATAGCTTATGGGACATGGTGGAAAACGGGCTGTGTTTCGTTGGTGGTTTAGAACCCTTCAACTACAATGCTCATTGAGCCCCGTCCACGGCATAGTTCTAATGCAGAGTCTGCACAGACACTACGCCATTACGACGATTTTGGGGTGTTAGCAGTACCCAGTGTTCCCAAGCCGTCACCTATGCTAGTACTAGCTGGGGTTGCCTAGCCAGCCGCTCTTTCCAATCCTGGTACGCGCTGTGTGAAAACATGATGTCGCCTATCCCGGTTGGTTTGTAGTTTATGAACTTATGAAAGAAAGACTGGGTTAGCATTACTCAGTGTTCCTGAGCGGTCACCCATGTTAGTACTAACTGGGGTTGCGTTGCTTAACTTCAGGGGTCAGACGAGAAATGGGGTGTCCAACGCAATACAGGCGTTCCAACTCTGATGCCAAGTGAAGCTGGATCTGGACATCACCTCCTCATGATCTATAATATTTATTTTTTTGTTTTTTAATAGAAGCTGGCGTTGAGAGAAAGTAACATTCCACGGTATCAAATGGAGTTTTTAGAAATCTGTCTAATAGGATCGGGAGAGTTTGGCAACGTGTACAAGTGTGTTAACCGTTTAGACGGTTGTGTTTATGCCTTAAAGAAGTCTCTGAAACCTGTGGCTGGCAGTGTTTATGAGTACGTATTCATTTTATACCAGATGTTTAAAGATTCCTTAAAATTCATAAGAGTATTTTTAATTTTTTAGACAAAACGCTATGAATGAAGTATATGCCCACGCCGTTCTTGGTAAACATCCTCACGTGGTTCGCTACTACTCGGCATGGGCGGAAAATGGTCATATGTTAATTCAAAGTGAATATTGCAATGGTTGGTAAAATTAATCCAATTTTTAATCCTTGAAAGATTTTTTTTTTTTTGGAAAAAAATAACTTATTTTTGAATTAAATAGGGGGCAGTCTTGCTGAAAATATTGCTGAAAATCGCAGATTGGGTAGATCGTTTACTGAGGATGAATTGAAACTAGTATTGCTTCATATTGTTGAAGGCCTGAAGTACATTCACTCTCTACAACTGGCTCATATGGATATAAAACCAGGTAAATAATTCAAAAACTTAATTCTTTAAGTTAATTGGAAGATATTATAATTTCATTTTCTCTTAGGCAATATATTTATTTCGCATAACTTGCGACCAGCACCACAGCGCACTAGCGACGATGATGGCTTTGAAGATGAAGAGTTTGAAGAAGGTGAATTAGTGTACAAAATTGGTACGTAATTTTAACTGATTAGGAATACAATATGCAATTTAAGATTTCAGAAGTTAAAGAAAAACTCGTTAATGTTTATTAGGTGATTTGGGGCATGTTACATCTACAACAAACCCTCAAGTTGAAGAAGGGGATTGTCGGTATTTGCCTCTTGAAATTCTACATGAAGATTATTCTCACTTATCAAAGGCTGACATTTTTGCTGTGGGGTTGACAATCTTTGAAGCTGTTAGTTAAATAATTACTTATAATTTGTAACGGTGTGAATTTTAAGACGGTAGTGATGATGTTTAATGGCGTATTACAGGGTGGAGGGGGTGACTTACCCAAGAATGGCGACTACTGGCACGATATTAGAGCAGGGAAACTACCTCAACTTAGTCGATATTCCAAGGATTTCAACGACTTATTAAAGGTACATATTCTCATCTCTCAATTGAATTTACTGAAACGATTATTTTTCTTCGGCATAATCTTCTTACTAATTATTTTCGTAAAGCTTATGATACACCCGGATCCTGAATTGAGGCCTTCAGCTGCTCTCGTTAGTCAGCATCGTGTTCTTTGTTCAAACGCAAATAAAACAAAAGCTCAACTAAGTAAAGAATTGAATGCGGAAAGACTAAAAAATGAACTGCTTTCTAAGTAAGTTTTTAAGGCAGGGGTGCCATGCACTCGTGGAATAAATTTTGAAGTGTATAGTAATATTGAGAAATTGATTTTTTTTTTTTAGACGTCTACAAGAAGCAGCCAAGTGTCTAGAAGGAGCCGGTCCTGCTAAAATCCCCAATTCGAGGGCGATCGGTCGAAAGGTGAATCGGAGTATTAGTGTTACTAATTTTTAAAAAAAAAACTGTTGTGCCTGAGATTTTGTACATAGTGTTATAATGGCTTGATTTCATAACATTGCCAAATTTGGATGTGCCAAATTCATCCAATTTTTAGTTATAAACGTGAGGAACTTTTTTTTACATTAAGAATTTTTATATACAACTGTGATAAGTGGAATGAATTAACTAGGTCTTCCTGTATTAAGGAAATTCTTGCTCTCCTACCTTTCAAACTGTTATTTTTACCAAAGATACAAAAGCGTTAGTTAATTACAAAAGAAATTGGTACTAGTTCCTTTACCCAATATTGGAAAGTCAGATGAAAATAAACGTGTCTCTACGTTCCACTATTTAAGTAGGAAAACTCGTGTCCTTGTTCATAATTGTGTGCGTGTGGTTTCTGGGGCAGATGATTATACTCTTCATCGTTATCAGTGTATCGTTTTTATTTCTTTGATTGGATACATGCGTTATCGCCATTTGAAGTAAGTAAGTTTATAAGAATTCGCTCATGTATATTTGGGAGAATTTTTAAATAGAAATTCCCCATTGTTTTTGACACCACTGCGAAGGTTACTAAGAATGCAGTTGACCCTGAACGGTTTAATGTCGTACTGTGTAAAGATTTGACTTACTACAGTAATGGCACTATTAAATTTGGTCGTCAGGCGTTGCAAATTGATGACATTGTCCAGGAGGTTCAGTATTTCGTCTGTGTTGCAGAAAGGTAAGGATATAATTGAGATTTTGTGATTTTAAGATGTGTAATTATCAACTAGGAATTGTCCTATAGATGGATCCGTTGAAACTCTTCCATTCGAATATGGAAGTACTTTAAAATACAAAGGCAAAGTGAAAGCGGTGATATTTGATTGGGCAGGTTAGCGTTTGGATACAACAGGTTTGGTATGTTGAGACTAATAAGTTTACGTTAGGTACGACTGTTGATTGTGGTTCTTTGGCTCCTGCGCTGGCGTTTGTGGAAGTCTTTAAAAATGAAGGTGTACAACTCTCAATAAGTGAGGCTCGACGTTCAATGGGAACGCACAAAAAGGTACCTTCTTAAAAAGTACAATTTAATCAAAATAAGAATGGACATTACTTTTTCAAAGGCAACAGTTTGGCACATTGTTAATAAGTGCAGTCTTTCAAATACTTTACATCTTAAAACAATGAGTCAAATTTAAGGTGCACGTAGCTCAGATATTAAATGATGAAGATGTCGTGAAGCGATGGATTAGGCACAAAGGAAATCGTCCAACAAGTGATGATATAGAAAGAATTCATGGCTTGCTAATTTCTAATGTGACTACTCATTTAAAAGCGTGTTCTTCAGTTATAGACGGTAAGTTGGTAGCAAAAAATGTAAAGCTAAGAAAATCTCGTGAAAACGCTACGAAGTTTTGGTCTGTTGGTTAACCAGAAGTACCAGATATCGTCAATTATCTGCGCAGCGAGTTTGGACTAAAAATCGGTACAACAACAGGGTATGATAAACTTACATTAAATGAATTAGTTAAAATGGCTGCAACTCAAGGATACGTTCCTGATTGTAATGTTGCCTCGGACGAAGTTCCTCGATCCAGACCGTTCGCGCACATGATATGGGCATGTGCAATAAAGCTGGACGTCAGCCCAATTCAATCCATAGTGAAGGTTAGAAGTTTGACATTCTCACGCTGAAATATGTATGTTGTAATTGGCTTAATTATATTTGTCTTTACTCACTTTTAGGTGGATGATACTGTGCAGGGCATTCGTGAAGGACTTTCTGCAGGATGCTGGACAATCGGAATCGCTAAAACTGTAAGTTGTCAATGTATACGTCTCCCCTTTTCTCGCGATTAATTAATCAAATCAAATAATACCTTGGTTTAGAGTAATTACGTTGGTGCAACTGCGGAAGAATTACGAAATATGCCGAAAGAAGAGCTACAACAACGTTTGCAGAGAGCATATGAAATTCTATCAGATTGCGGGGCTCATTATGTCGTTGAAAGCGTGAAGTGTATTCCTGAGGTCATTCGCCATATTAACAACCGGTTATCAAGTGGTGAGAAGCCATAAATTGAATCTACTGTATAAACGTACATTTCAGTTAAAGTAAAATGGTTATTTCGGTAAATCTAATTTATGAATGAACACGGTAGGTTATTCATGAGTCGACCCTAGTAGAATTTTTTTTTGCTGCCTTGAAATTAGGACGCTCTGAATTTTCTAAAATAGGTGACGCTAGTGGTGTTCGCTACAAATATTTGCCTCGCTGTTGGCGTTCGACCTCATTGAGCGCTCCAATTCTACAGTTGGTTAGGGTGGTGATGCTGATTGGTGTTTGCGATAGCGAGTGAGCGGGTCGGCGCGAGGTTCTTTTGCAGGGTAACTAGTTGGCGACATGTGGCGGTCTGTTTGTTAGTGTTTTGACGTTGGTTTGAAGATGACATTTTCAACTAAAAGTTAGGAAAATTATTAATTACTAACCTATTGAAGTGCCTTGAAGTGATGCATTTGTAAAACTTGACGTTAGAAGACTATTGTCACAATTCTCTTTTCTTGCCATGTTTTCTATTGACTCCAGGTAAGAACTCTGAATTTGTAGGTTGTCTGCTTGCACTATCTATGTCGTTATTATAATTATGAATTTTAATTTAATGATAACGTATCATTTCATCATATTAATACCACAACGAGATTATAAAATAATAGGGGAAATTGTCATATAATGGATGCTCTTACAGATATTAGAAAATGGGCGCCGAAAATGGCCGTTTTCTAAAATGGAACGTTTAGTACTGGCGTCATTAAACTAACTTTTGTATTAGCTTGTGCTAATTAGTATTCTTTAGACGTTTAATCGGTTGGCGAATCTCCTTCACTAAAACCACTTTATTATAATAAGTTAATGAGTAAACTGTTTATTTATTTTTTTTTATCTCCTTCCCCCTTCCCTGCAGAAAGAAAATTTGCTTTGTTTCCAATCGCAGGTAAAGCGGAAGTTATTAGCCACCACAATTATTAAAAAATATTTATCTCATAATCGATGCAGTAGGAGTCTTCAAGTACATTGATATCATTTAAGTTGCCTCATTTTTCGCCATTGAGCTGAAAAAACTGGTTTACCAGTAATTTATTTTTTCATACTTGAGATGTGTGAAAAGCTGCGGTTGTGGCAGATATTTGCTTACTTTTGGTTTTGTCATCATGAATATCTTGTTTGTTACATTGAGGTTTTTTTTTTACTTCGTAATGTTTTTTTTTTTGGATGGTATCTTCCGTAGTTCGCTTGTATTCACAGGTGCAGTGGGGGAACTCGCTTCCAAGGCCGCCCTAAAGGTGTGACAAAGAACCCTTCCCTTCAATCATTTTAAATTAATATTACTATGTATATCTGTACCTCTTAAAGAGGGTGATTGTCAAGTCGCCCAACGACAATGGAAAATTATATTTATGGAGTATAAGAATTCCCTTGTAAGGATTTGCTTGAGTTAGCCTCTTTAGTTATTGGAAAGCATTGCCATAATTTGCTACATTTTGACTTGCTTCGTGTAGAGCAGGCAATAAAGTAAACAAGCCGTATATGGCACGCAATACAAGTAGTTATGTACCTTCTCATACAAGTTTTCTCCCCCGAGTACAGTCCAGGGCTCTCTGTTTTACGCATGATGCTGATTTTCTTGAAGCCGTTTTTCGGAAAGACTTTCCTCAATTTCAAGATGCCTGTTGGGACTCCTAATTTAAGTGGCGTTGCGCCTTTATTTCCTTGGTTATACACAAAAACTAAACCTGGTGTACAATGATTTGCTTTGCAGAAAAGTAAGGTCGTAGTGCGCTGCGGGCCGAAAACTAGAAGATTTATAATGCTACAGAGCAAGATACCGGTATCTTAAAAATTAACCGAATAAAACTTCGGCAACTTTATTAATTCTAGTGCCATGTTGTGGCACAGGTGGTTTGGCTTTCATGTAGTATGACATCATGCTCCTTCATTCAACAGCTGAACCTGAATGTATCTCTCCCACCTCCAAACCCTCTCACGAACTGTTGTACTAGATGGAACGTATCTATATAGAGATACGATCAAGGCCATTCCTAGGTAGAGTAATGGGTAATGTGGGCCGTTAATCTTAAAGCCCACTACCTGCTCCAATTGACATATTAGACACTGAAAAATGAAGTTCGGAGTTTTAATAAATGTAAAATTCCAGGACAGTGCGTGGAGTTTACAATAAAGCATAATCTTGACATGAAACCACAAAAGCCCACGTTACCAACCATGAACGCATACCGTCCTCTATTATGAGAGGAAAAAAGGCCGAATTTAGTGTTCCCCATTTGCCTGTTGAAGTAACACATTCCGACCCATCGTATTCTGAAACTTTTAAAGATTGTGGTGGGTATATTGAATTTATTCTTACTATAATTAATGTTTTCTACACAGTTGTGAAACCTTTCTCGTTATTTGGATCTTATCAACAACCTGGTTAACGAAAATTCTTTCGGGTACTGCCCAAAAAGAGAACCTTGCCGAAGGAGAATGATAATTATCGGTGGTGTTCATTTTTAGGAATACATTGAGTGAACTAATTCGCGTGAGTACACGCCTGAACTTGTACCCCCGTTCGTGCTAAAGCCCCGAAAACCAGTAACAGTAGATAGGAAGCGGACAGGTGTGTATAGCCAATCTTACCGTCTCGAGAATGTAAGTCAGAAAATTTCAATTTTTAGTTTTCGTTCGTTTGGGAAATGCGGTAGAAAATTGGTCTCTTGTTGCTGTTGGATGGGGCCGTGATCAAAAGGCCAGATAACAGTCTTAGTGAAAAGCAAACTATCAGATGAATTCCTGCGTACACGACAAAATATTTGTAGCATATTCCTGATATTCCAAACTTGGAAAGTCACATATAGTACAGTGAACAAGGATGTCTTGAATTTTGTCTCATCTTACTCTTGCGTAATTGGGCCCCTAGCAACTGACCGCCCGGATGACCGTCACGTTCACTAGACGTGACAGCACAAACTTAATCAGAATTGCCATTTGTTACATGGCTTTTGACCTCAGGATCCTGCTTAACATTCTGAATGAAACTGTTTTACCTTCACGGACACCACTATGATTTAGTTGTCTGATATTCTGGAAGCACCTGTTGCCTGCACAATTAAGAAAAGGATGATAAAAAGAGTGCTCTGTAAAATAATGTAAGACCTTCATTCTTCGTCACAGATTGCTGTGATCAGAGCCTGGTCGCGGTGAGTTTTAAAAACATGACACGTGTATTAAAAAATACACCTCAAAGCGATCGTATGTCACACCAGTCACTATCTGTCCTTTTGTCTCTAAGTGGGCTGTTAAATACGTTACACCATAATTCACATGCCATGCCACACAATCATCATACCCATTATGTGGTATATGTCGGGATCGAATCTGTGAATTCTGACCTTTCATTCCGTTTTCCAGCAGGTCCTCTTACATAGTTCCGTTCTCATCTGATCACTGAAGTTAAGAAACGAAACCCCAGTTAGTACTGACATGGGGGGCCGCTTGGGAAAACTGGGTATCGCTAATACCCAACAATCGTCGCATTAGTGTAGTGTTTGTGGAGTCTTGGAACTACGCGGTGGACGGGGCTCGAATGACCTTGTAGTTGAAGGGCCCTAAAACCCCAACAAATAAACAAATCCATAGTTGTGCTGTACCGCTGTCTTTGACGTGCCTCCTACTCCGCCTGCGGTCTGTAATGTTCATCCCTATGATTGAGACCATTTGGACACAGAACCCCACTTGCCTGTCTTCACTTTTACTACCCTACGCATACTTTACAGAGTCTTTCACCATTACCGTGGTTGACTGATCCAGGCTTTTGTATTGTAATACGACATTATGCAAATCGTGTTTACGTGATTACTATGAACACTAGACGTCATCAGTCACGGTTGGAGGATTTTTTTGTTGATCCTGCAATGAAGAAAATGATTATCTTAAAATTTTACAAAGAAATTTGTTGGCAGATGTTAAGGTTAGATCCAAATTAGAGTTGGGAGCCAAAAATACTTGAGCAGTCTCCAGACTTACAGTAAGTCCTACTGAATATTTATGCGAACATTTGGAGAACATATTTTCCTGAAATTTATTTTTATATTTATGTTTACTTATTGTTTGCCTCAAAAAAATATTCCATCACGTAATTTTTGTATTTTTATGCGCAAGTGTGTGAGAAAATAAATGGTTGGTATCTCTTGGTTACTTTTTCGCATGTAGTGTCTCAACAGCTGCTGATAAATCGCACCATTTGTATAATTATTGTTGTTATTACAGGGATAGTAATGTAGACGAGTACTGTGTTGAGAGAAGGCATGAAGAGGACTCCTTACTTCTTGATACGACTAAGGAAGAAGAGTTTGTCGGAGAAGGATTGATGCCTAGTGCAACTTGTAGTGTTGCTAGTGTTTGTAATTCCCTAACTATGAACCAGTTTAATGCTGGTATGTGGATTTTGACTGCATTGCTATATTCATGTAAAATTCTAAGCTGTGGAGTGTTTTGAGTTTGACTCAGCTATACATCCTATGTATTTTTCGCTTATGATTATTTAGAAGACCTGGTGGATAGTATATTTTATAATTGTGACGCAGAACAGACAGGTTGGGTGCCAGTCTCAAGACTATTACACTATATAACATGCATAATCGAAGCTGAAGGGCACGTAAGTATATTATTCACGTTCCGCGTTTTACTTTTGAAATCGCTGTATAAAGTATGTACTGTCATTGCCCCCAACTGATGCACCAGTGATTGGTAATAGCCTAATTTGCGGTATATCCTTTAAAAGTGGTTACGAACATCATCCTGTTACTTGCTTAGCGCGTTGGAGATTGGTTTCACAATTCTTTTCGGGAAGGGCCACGCTGTTTCTCAGTCCCTGTTACGACCTCCTGATTATTCTCACACTGAATCTGATCACTGATGGCAAAACAAAACTACACTAGTAATAAACGCACTCACCTTCAACGGCAAGTGGTTCCTGTATGAAAAATTCACCAGATGCGTGAATCCAAGACGAGAGAAAAGTTTGCCCATGTTACAGAGAAGACAAGTCCTCCTGGGCTACTGAGGGCCACCTCAATTCAGCCCTTTCCTCTGACGGATGGTCAACCTCAGAGCATGACCTCCTTTCTTAGGACATTGGTCTTACCCAGTGTATGTAGAGTTTGTCTCAAACAGGACCTACGATATATCCCAATACAAAAAGGCACAAGTGCACTTTAATAATTGAGCTGTGTGAAAATAACGAAGAACGATTATTTAAATGATTTTGTTTCAATCCTTTTTTGTCATATAGAGTATCAGCACTGATCTTGAAGACTTAT
Source organism: Trigoniulus corallinus (assembly GCA_013389805.1). Taxonomy (NCBI): domain Eukaryota; kingdom Metazoa; phylum Arthropoda; class Diplopoda; order Spirobolida; family Trigoniulidae; genus Trigoniulus; species Trigoniulus corallinus. The sequence goes on along the minus strand of JAAFCE010001963.1, from coordinate 247,987 downwards.
GGTTGATGTTTGACCCAAATGGAGTGGATGTTTCTGTTAGTCTTCAAACATACCGTGATGTTATGGAACGTTGGGTGGATCAGCTTCGTCAGAGTTCAGAGTTCGTTCTCTTTCACTGATTATATGTAATAAAACTTTCAAATCGGCCATTCATAGTTTATTTCACTTTATAGATTTCATGATACTTCTGAGAGTGATAATCTTAATGAATATTCCCCAAAAATGCCCATCATCAGTGGTCATGAACGTGAAACATGTGGAAAGGTTAATCCTTCATCAGCAGAGTCATCTCCAAGTAATTAGTTGTTTAAATTTGAACTCTGTAGTATTTAAGTAATTTTTTGATTTAATTTTATTTTTAAGGATCAGTGATGGACGCATCGAATTTCGTGAATTATTATACCACGGAAAGTGTTCGTGGATATGAAAGAGATTATGCTACATTGTACGAACTCTTCTTTTTATTTTGCCGGTTGTTTATGATTCCACTTTGATGTAAATAATTTTATTAGAGATCATGTTGAGTTGATAACGGAAATATCTGAATTGAAATTTAAAAATGAGAAAATCCACGAACAACTTCTAAAGCTTCGTAGTTATGCTACACACATTGAAGAACAGAATGTGAATTTAACTTCTGAAAGTGATGATTTAAAAAAGAAGCTCAAAATGTACGTCTTTTATTTCTACGTTAAGTAGTATATTTTCGTATAAACATTAAAGAAACGTATGGTAGTTTCCAGATGAATTTTGAGAGACACAGGTCAGTTGAACGAGAGTCTATAGAGTTGCATGATGGATTAGCAAGATGTGTAGCGGAATGTTTGCTATCTAAAGAAATAATACAAGAATTGAAAAAAGAAAATGCTTCACTGGAATTGGAAGTTAAAGATCTAAGGAAAGAGGTTAGCATTCCTTGGTTTAGCGAAAATTGAAATGTAAAGGCTGTTTGGATTTGTTCTTTGAGGCATGCAGTCTTCTTTCAAAACTTCATTTTGTCAAACGGTGGCCTCCAGCAAATATGCTTTATGTTTTAATTTTTGTTTCGTCTTTCTCCTAGTTGCGCTCTGCTTATTCTGAAGTGGATAATTTAAAATTGTCTGAAGATAGACTCGTTAAATCAATATCGAAATTAGAGGTATTTATGTCGTGACTATTTTGTAGAGTGCAGGTAATTGGGACAACTCAATGCTATACTTTTCTGATTATCAGGCAGAATTGCAAGACGCTCAGGAACTCTTAGAATCAAGAGAAGTGTTGTGTAATGAAGTGAGTTTTTAAATCATATTTTTTTGACGTCCGTATTTAATGTCGTATATGTTAAAGTCAACGTGATACTTGAACTGTAGAGCTCTTTGAACATCAGGGAACTTCAAGATGCTTTGCAAGACCAGAAAAATTTCACTGAGGTTTCTTTTACTTTATTGTTATAAATTGTGTGAACGAGGAACGTCACTTCTACGTTATAGATATTGTCTTTTATTATATTATTTTAGAATTTAAGAGAAGAAATACGTCAACAACAGAAGAAGATTGTAAAACTGTTGAACAAAAATGAAAAGTAATTTACATTCTAAATATCCTTATTATCTGATTTATCATTTAGTGTCTGGCACCTAACCCTAATTGTCAATTTGTAGTTTACAACAGAAAATATATCTGTTAAAGGAAATGAAAAATAAGAGATGTGAACAATTCGAAATAATAGATGATGTGACTACCTTGGCTCTTGAAACTACTTCGCTTGAATCAACAAAATATGGTGGTGATGAGAGTTGGGAAATAGCATCAGTTCATAATGAAGTAAAAAATATGGTAATTGTGATAGAGATATATATATTTTATACGGTATATAACTATAAAATTATACTCTCTGAAGCGGAGAAATGTGATATCTTCCAAATTTTTCAGTTGTTATGAATGTTAAAGCCTTAATTTAACTTGTGCAAATAGATTGAACAAGATAAACGTGCTTCTGAGTTTTATAAGTCCCTAAATTATATTGAAAAATTTATTATTTAGAAGACAGTACCTTGAAAGGATATTGGTATTTTTTTCAGGTAACTTAGAGCCGCTCTTGTGAAAGTCCCATAATTACACATTTTATCCACATTAATAATTTCTAGGTCTCTGATACTAAAAATGTCAACAACAAATATGCCATCTCTAGAATTTTTGACTCTTCCTCTTGCTCGGAAGCGCAGTGGTAATGACGTTCTTGTCTTAATGATAAATGCTGTCGCTGTTACTTTCTAACGTCTCTTTATCTTTTGTTCACATATAGGAAATGTAAGAACACGTACGAGATGAGTGATGGTGAGCATTGCTTTATCGCGCCTAGAAATGTGAATATGTTGTCTTCTTAAGAATTTTCTTACTGAAATAACTTTTATTGATTGATATGTGCGATGGAAGGAAACAAAGGGTCGTATTTTCCCGACTTGACATCTGGTGTTAAAGTCCCTTTTGCTTTATCAGAATTTGATGCAATTTTAACTGACGTCTCCAATGTAAATGAAACGTGTTGGTGGTAAGCATCATTGAATTTCTTACTAGTATTTAAATTTATAAATTAGTACTAGAGGACTTCTCATAGATAAGCTGAAAATAGCGCATTTTGTTGGTCATTGATCCATTGAGGTTGTTCCACTCCATTCAAAATGGGGAACGGAGTCATTAGATTAGATACTATTTTTAGATTCCTTTCTCATTTTAATAAGTAGGTGATCTGGCAGATTGCATAATATGAGAAAGTGATTCCCGATTATGCAATCCTTGGAGTATCTATTTTCTTCATTGAGTTTCCGGCTATAGAGCGTCACATTTCATTCCTGTAATGTTATGATTGACCTTAGCCATTTACAAGATGTGTGTATTATCTGTAGTTGAGGATGTGGCGTTATTTGTATTATTTTTCTGTTCCAGTCGCTGTAGATTATAGCAGCCAATGTAATAGATCGTCACCTAGCTTTGTCGATTTTTTCGTTAAATTATATGTGATCAAGTTGTTCTTTAACTGTGGGGTTTTCTTTGCAAATTAACACAACGTAATTGTTAATTCTATTCCGGGTAGTTCAATAGTTGAATTTTAAAAACTCAAAACGGAAGGCTGCCATCTGCGATTTTAATAATGTTTCTTACCACAAAAATGTGGTTTCTCCTGTTTTATATTAACAGAAATCAAAGGTTATGATTGCGTAATAGTGTTTTGTTTGAATTCCACACTTGCCATTCGATCAGCTGGGATGGGCTTTCGTATGAATGTCGGAAACGAAGCCGTCGCTACGATTTCCTTAATAAACGAAATTCCCCGCGAAGGATGTTAACGTTTTGTGTATTAATTTAATGTCAAACATAACATCTCTGCCTAGGTGAAAATGGGCAATTGCTTTAGCTCTACTGAGGACAGAGTTGAAACCAGGTTTGTTATAAAGATTAATGCATGCTGTTAAAGTATTTGAGTGATAGTTAGCATATTATTAGTAAAGGTTGATTTCTGCATGGTGTTAAGTGAACCTTCCTTCATCAATAAATGTTACCTGTAGTTTTCTGTAACTAATGCTAGTTATCGGGACATTATACCATGCTCGAAACGTAATAGGTTATGCTGCCCATCATTCTATGTTAAAGAATCCATTCTTTCGCATGATTTGTGACTAGAGTTGTAAGTTTAATATTCATCGATTGAATTTTTGTTTTTTAACTTTGAAGTGCTTTAAATGCTGTTCGCCATTTGCCTATTCATCCACCGCTCACAATATCGCCTACCACTAATGGTAAGAATGAGTTGTTAACGTAGAATTTCGCATTTTCGGTTTGTTGTCGTGCAAAAGTATTTATAAATGGGCAAACTAGCAAAGCTTACGTTGTGCAGGAAAAGCAGCTATTGAGGAGGTAAAAGAAAAACTATATGAAACTACCGGCACGTTTACATCACCGCCACATGTTCAGCCTGAGCATGTAAGTATCAAATAAACTATATTTTGATAAACAGGGACTTTTATTAATCTCACTTAACTTCAGGATACTAAACTGCTGGATTTATGGAGTGTACTTGGTATAGAATCGGACGCAGACAGCAATCCAGATTGCCAGGTAATACTTCATTGATGCTTAGATTGCAAATAATTTTCATGTAATAAACATCTTTATTTTATTTACTCTTCATCACTAGGAAGTGACAATGGTAGCCAACACTTTAAGCGAGAATGTTGGACGAGAATTGGCTGCCCTTTGTGTACAACTGACCCAAATGCAAAACACTCTTTGTGCTTTCGTAAGTAGCTTGAGATTGGTAACGTTGTTTCTATGAAACTTGTGGTTTTTAACATTGGCATACATCTTATATCAGGCAAAGAGTCGTCAGGCTATAACAACAGTTGGTACTGCTGATCGCCGTTTACCTTTTGCCAAAATCAAGGAGGGGAAGCGTTCACAGTCATCATGCCATGGTAGCAATGTTCATTCTGTTAAATTTCTTTTTAGTATCAAAAGATGCACGAGTTTACAATTGTGAATTTCTGCATAGGCATTTTGCATCTCGAAACGATGGAATCTTCAAGCTCTGAACAGAGTCAGAAATCTCCTTCTGATTCAAATATAGTTAGAAAGCCGTATTCAAGACTCCCTATTGGAAAATTACCCCAGACGAAGTAATTCTATTACTTTTTTCACATGTCGTTACGTTTTACCAACTGTTAATTAGGGTTTTTTTTAATAATCCGGTGTACAGTACGAAATCTTTAGATCACAGTTCCAATTTGACTCCACCTGTAGTTCATAAAAGGCGCTCATTGACGTTATCTTGTCCAAATTTACCTAGCCAAATGAATCTAGTCACCAAGAGCACGCAAACTGAAGTTTGTTGGAGTAAGTATTTGATATTCCTATTAAATAACCATAAGACTTGAACGTATTAATTTATAATTCTATAGATGGCACTTATGAGAGTCAGGATGCATGGCACGAGGATAACGCCAGTCATTTGACCTCGAAGACCTTTCAAGAGGTACACACTTCATTGTGAATTAAAAAGCCAAAATTCATAAGTTATAAAATTATTTTATCACTAGACGATGAATTGTTTGGGGGTTTCCATATTTACAGAGGAGACAACGCAGTTATAGTTTTTTAGCTGCAGTCAATAATGAGAATATTTCTTTAGCTGACACTTCCACTAGTAGTTCAACTGAACACGACCCAGTATCGAGTTTTGAAATTGTGGAGCATTCAAGAACATCTTGTCAGTCACCGAGGTGAGATCATTCTACTAGTCATAAGTTGCCTAAAAACTTCAGTCGCTTATTGATTTATAGTATTCCCAACTGAATTGTGTCCCACTCAACTGGGTTCATATATCTAACAGTGAAACTTATCATGGCTCACGCAAGCTCTCAATCCTTCCTGAAGAAGATCACGAAGATATTCATTCTGAACCATCACATTCACCTTTTCCGATATCAAAGTCGACTTCCTTATGTAGGGTTGCATCTCCTCAATTTCGTCCCTTGCCGCCACCATACCGACCTCCTCCTACTCCTTTAGTAGCAGTTTCCTCTTTTAGTTATTCCACTCCTCAGTTAACTTTCCCAACTGCTCTTTCTCATGGCATCAACTCCTCTTGTGATAGACATTTCAGTAGAGCAAAGCCTTTGCTACGAACTTTTTCTGTGCCTCATACTGGCAGTTATGGAAGGTGAGGTTTACGTTCTGATGGAAGTGTTGATGTTTTACGCTCTTGTGATGGTCGTTCTGCCTTTTCTGCACCGTTTTCCTTTTTTTGTCCAACTGTTATTAAGAATAAGTGTGCGAGGTTTGGCTGTGCAGTTTCTTTTTGGTTGCCTTAGGCTGGTTGTTGTTTTTGTGTGTCGATCGCGGGATCTTCATTGAGAACTTTGCGGCAAGATAGCGAATATTAACCAGCATTTATTTTGTGATCGTTTATGTTTTAGAACTCTAAAATTAGCTTGCAGTCCAGGTTTCACTCTTTCGTTGTGCGGCAAAAAAAAATGCATTAATGTTTGTTTTCGTATTTGCAATATACCTAAACGTAAATTTTATTGGGATGTGTAGTGAAAACTTCCATATGCAAGTCACAGCTTCCAAAATTAGAAATTTACTATTTGATTATCAGAGAACCACCACCACCTAGTCATGATTGTGAAAAGACACAACCAAGCGCTGATCACAGCATGCCTGATACATCCCGCGTAAAGATTGGCAGTAAAGATCAACATCGTGCAGTAGAGGTAAGATTTACTCCAGTCAAATCTCAGAGTATTCTAAGAACTAATATAAGGGAAAAAATTAAGTGTTGTTAGACCATTTCTGTAGAGATACGTGGAAATTGTGGGTATTATGAAGCAATGAGATCCGTTTTCTTTCGTAGTCCTTTAGTGAGAACTACACAAATGGCAGCCTTTCGATTAGCGAACATACGGAAAATCAGTTAGCAAGATTTGCAGGTAAAGTGATGCTTGGAATGATGAATACCTTTTTTTTTTTTAAATATTATTGGAGTTATCGTATTCTTAGGTGTAAAAGGTTACATTCCGCAAATAAAACGAAGTTGCGCTATTGAATTGGACGAATCCGATTTGCAGCTTAAGTCTGGGTCATTTTTACCTGGGGCACCCAATATAAATCAGTCTTTTTGGGATTATGTAAGTCGCGTTTGATTATTGATTGCGAACTGTTATGTTTAATACTTTTATATACCACAGTTTTCAGTCGCTTCTCTTCCTAAAGACTCCAGCTGCAAGACAACAAGGATCTCTCTCACGTTGTTCAATGGCAGAAATTTCCGAAACTGAATCTGCTAAGGGAAGTTTTGATTCTGAACCTGAACATTTTCAAGGGATGAGTGGCATCACAACAGTTGACTATAAAAGGGATTCCTCCATTAATAAGAATGAGGAGATTGTTCAGAGTGTGTCCGGCGGCGTTCACAATAAATTGAAAGCACGGATGTCTTTAGGAGGGTAAAGCTATAATTGATCATTTTTTGTTGTCATAATTTTGGGTTAATTAGTATGAATTGGAGAGTTTAATTTTTCGTCCACAATTTGTGAAATTCTGTGTTGTAAGGCAGTTTTATCTGGTCGCTGAATTCTACTTTAGTGTATTTTGTCAAAAGTGACTCGAACATCACGTTTAGTATTATGATTTGTAGAAATCGTGTTGTTCGTAAAACAATTTGAGACTCAAAATCACAAAATATTGTGGAGTCCTTTTCTTATTGCGAGGTACTTAAGTCACTAAGTTATGGTAGGGAGATAGTTTTACACGATTTTTACGCTTTACACGCAAATAAATAGATCTAAAATACTGTTTTTAGGGTTGAACAACTGAGTGATGAAGAAATAGCAGTAAGTGATTTCGTTTCTTTTTGTGGGTCGAAAATACCGATGGTGATGAGTGAGCTTGAACAATTCGTGTTTTGATTATTCAAACTAGAATGAATTTAATCGGTTGGCATTAGCCTTTCGAACAGACAGCTTTACTAGACACAAGAGACTTCAACTTCATCAAAGACAACGAGAACTGGCGGAAAATAACGTGGAGAAAGAATTGAATACCATAAAAGATTTTCTTCAAGTGAGGAAACTTAGAAATGTACTAAATGATATTACATGTTACACATGTTGATATATTGACGTAATGTTTTAAATAGGAGTTGCAGATAAACAGGGATGGCAGTTATAATTCTGACTTGCAGTTGCAATTAACACGACTTCAGCGTCATATTGAAATTGTGCATCAAGCCACTTTAAAAGTATCTGCGCGTTCCGAAGTATATGGAGCCATCCAACAGGTGATAACTAGACTTTATTCAAAGAGTTATAGAGTCAAGTATATCGGGATGAATGCATTTGTTTTCCCCAAAATTCATTGCAGGAGGATCGTGTGTGTCAGTCTGTTGCATTAATGATTCGTCATGTTGAAAATTTGAAAAAGCAGTGCGAAAAACTACAGCAGGAACTTGAGCAAGCCAGGTACCAAATTTTTGGAGAGAATCCAGCTGTAGCTTGAAGTGTTTACAAAAATATTCGTTTCCCATAGGCAGTTATTACAAGATAGCATTATTCACGACGTTAGTTCATCCCAAACATCTGTGAGATCTTCACCCAAATCCATTGTGAGTTGTTTTTTTTTCCCCGAAATTAGTAATTATTTTACAAAAGCTGTTCTAGATTGACTCATATTATTTTCTAGCTATTTGGTTATTTGTAATACCGGGGTTATTTATGAAACCGGTTTATGTTGTGTTTATGTCGATGTTTAGTTATTAAACACTTGTCCTGCCCTTTGCCGACGTCGGGCAAGCGTAGCTGTAGATCTTGGCTATTCTCATGGGAACAATTTTGGACAGGACGTTTTTGGCCATTTGACAGACAATAAGGTTGGTTATGTAGAATATCTAAGTGTTAAAGTTCTCCTCTTTTGTTTTTATTACACATGCTGCACTTTAGAAGAGAAGGGTCACCATTGATGCAGCAGCTAAATAAGCATTAAGGTGGGTATGGACAGCATGTTCAACGTTAAATGCGGTTTGAAGACATAAAATGTAATTGCATAATCCCTTGGGCAGCATTCGCAGTTGTGCTAAAAGTAGTCCATTATAGAAATTGGTTAGGTAGAAATGTTGCTCTAAGTTCAAAATGAATTTCTCAGTTAATTGTTAAATTATGAATTTAGTTAGAAACAGGATGTCACAACAGGGTTTATTTGGATTTTTAGTCTGACGAACACATTCGTTATCTCGTACATCATGGTACAAGAACTGCATCCAGTATCTACTCAACTTCTGATTTGCCATCAAAAATTTCTTGTAATGAATCATTACGTTCTTTCAATGACAAAAAGGTTTCCAAAATTAGGTATGTTACTAAAACCTTGTTTCCGTTTAGTTGTATTTGCGAGACAACTACTGGTTTGACATATAAATTCGCGCTGCCGATTTTTTTTGTTTTCTTTTATTAGAGAAGGAATTCGACAAAACAGCTGCCATCAGTTGCTCCTTTCCACCGAACCTCTACCAGAGGAAGAAGTACCGTGTAATGACAGGGGAAGCCAAATTGTCGAATGTCGTCGAAGGCCTTACATTATGCAGGGTATTGAGGCAGCAGCAGCAAGATTTGCAGGGCTTTCTAGACAGTTGCATGTGCAAGAAAGTGGAGCCGGCTCACTCCAGTACAACAACGTAGAAAAATCTGATCAGAAAGATACGAAGGGGACTCAATACAAAGGAGTTATGGACTGTCTACATTTTCAAAAACAGCAATTAATTAAAGCTATTAAAACTGGCAGGTAAATCGGTGACTAACATATAGCGTCTTATTGGATTTTCTTCACTTGAAATGTTTATTAAACTTTATTGTTTGGTGTTGTTTTTTTTTTAAAGACTACACTCAAAGTGGCTTGTTACAAGGGTGCAAAGCCATATGGCGTGCTTTGGACGGGAGTCAGACATGTTCATTATTGTTCGCTATATTGTAGGAGGTATCCTTCTTCTGGCTGCTGCATTTAGTTTGATTTCTAGTTTTTTTTCGGGTAGGCACCTGCCAGTGGCGGCTGGCGCACACCCACACGTCAATGAATGGATTAGTTGGGAAGAAATTATCCGGCCATACTTAAAACTACGACATCCGTTTCCTCCACCTTTTTAAATATGTATGTGTTCATTAATATCCTTGTTTATTATTTATGGTTAATGAATGACGGGAAATTAATGAAATTTGAGACGTGGTGTAAGAGAAACCGGTAAGAAACTTGATGTGTGCATTAAAACAGCTCTCCTAAAAGTAGTTGTGAAAACGGAGATCTTGCAGTTCCGTTCGTTCCGGAGGAATGTTGTGCCAAAGGCAAGTTTCTAAGTACAGAGTGGCTCGCGTATGTATTTATCAAGTTAGGGGTAACAAATAGTAATAATACGTGTTATTGTTAATATTTTTGTTTTTCTCCAGATTTGAGCAATTTTCAGTTGTTGTTGTGTTGAGCCTAATTAGTTTAAAACCCCTTCCTTCTTCGCTGAAGGAAGGGTGGAGAATTTTCTTAATAAATACCTTAGGATATTTACTAATATATGGCTGTTGTGTTGCCATGCTTAAAAGTATTATAATCATCATTTCCATATCGCAGGGTTTCATTAAAAGTCTAAATATAGTTGTTGAACTAGTCAGTGCATTATTCCACTGCATTTCAATGCCCTACTTGTTGTCAACAACTGCACAAGTGGGGAAGAGAAAGAAGACTTGGGGATTTGCGAATGATGAACATGGATTCTGTAATAGGGTGATCAATGGTGTGACGTATCACCATGAGAGAAGCCAGTTTTGCACGTTGTTAGTTTGATATTTATCAATTTCGTCACTTTCAGTACTGAGATGTGAAGAAGGTTGTGTAACAACTTTCAAGGCTGCGGATGTCTCTGAAGAGGTCTGAATCTGATCAATTAACGCTTGGCATTTATTTCTGTTTTTCTCTCTCTCTGTTACACGTTAACATTTCATATCTGCTGTGGCTTAAAGTTTGTTAATATTGAAGCTGTTAAATAACATGGTATCGGTATCTCCTATTCCTCGAACTAGGTCTCATTCTCTGAAGACACCAGGAAATTACACTAGGAGTAATTCAGCGTATCATGGACTCTGCACTTCGTCCGAATCTAGAAACTTAAAAGATGATGAAGACTGGGAAAGGTTGGTACATTTACTATGGTCTTTTCATTACACATGGCGGTCTCGTGACCAATAGGTAAATATTTTGTGTGAATACTTTTATAATCGTGTTACAAAAGTGAAGGTTGGCATGGCAACTGACAGGTGTACGTGTATTTGGTCGAATGCTTTCGCCAAAGTTGCCATGTGAGTTTAATGGGTTAGATAGTGTAATTTCAGATTTTGAGTTTACCGCATAATGTAACAGATATTTTCTTTCACGATTGTATGTCATGTTGCAACTAAATGCAAATTTAGTACGGCTTTAGCAGGATGGTACGAAACGTATCACGTAATTGCTACATTATCTTAATTTTCACTTGTTAATGCGAAGATGTCTGGTAAGAAAAACATTACTTAACGAGAGTGACTAAGACCAGAAAAAGAATAAACTTTTTAATTACAGAGTTCATTGTGCCGTATTAGATCTTTTTCACAAGAAGAAACTGCGAGAAGGCCAGTTATTTGAACTTCGTCTAAATATAAGGTATATTTTTACTATCCGATTGATTTGTTGGTGTTTTAGGGCCCTTCATCTACAAGGTAATTAGAGCCCCGTCCACTGCATAGTTCTAATGCAGAGTCTGCACAGGCACTATGTTGTTAGGACGATTTTTGGGTAGTAGCGGCCACCCATATTAGTACAAGTTGGGATTGCATTGCTTAACTTCAGTTACCAGACGAGAACTGGTGCGTCCAACGCAATACAGCCGCTCCCTTTTACTACCCCAGTGTTTTTCATTCAAATTGTATTAATAAGCCGATGACAATTTTATAGGAACCTTTTGGGATCTAATGTTGGTCCATTTCTGTTTGAATTTTACACGGTAAGATAACTGACCTGCCCTCTTTGTTTTTTTTAAGTGATTGTAGAGTTCTTGACAGTGGTATGGATGTTTTCAAATATAGAAACAGGCTGTGACACAAGGGATGAAAATTTTCCGGGAAACGCTTCAACCATTAACAGGTATAAGGGGATAATTTACAGCAACTGTTCAAGAAGCAACTTACTGAAGTTGTGGGTATTGAGTAGGCACTGCACTATTGACATCAATGGATGACATTTGGACTTATTTCTACTCGGAACTTGTACCTACCCTACAGGCTATATTTTTTCCTATCAAGGTAACATACTCTACCTTTCTGATTGGAAACTATTCATATCGATAGCGGTTAATATCACTTTTCATTTAGACTAAACAGATGAATATCCGTCATACAATTCTAGTCTCTTACCGAGATGTAGTACTTTTAAAGCTTCCTGTTAAACAAGCTCTAGAAGCCGATGGGTCATCATTTCCTTCTGGTATCAAGCACATGCTGTTAGTCCTACAGGTAGGTAATAACTATACTTGTTTCTTATGAATCTAAGTATGATTTTTAGATTGCTAACTTGTGTAAATGTTTATGGACAAATATTCTCAGAGTATACATGATACCTTCCCACCCAACGCCAATCGTTTAGCTCTGGAAAAATTGGTTGCTCTCGTAGTGACACCCTACTTAGGATTTCAAGGACTCTATCACGGTCTTCCTGAACCTGTTATTTGGTCAAAAGAATCTGTGCTTATAGAGAAAAAACCAAGAAGTAAGATCTCGATTCTTGTCAATTCATTTTGCAAATGCTTTATCTTCAGACCGTTATCAACTTCTGGTCTAGAATATCGCCCATTGCAAAGGCAGTTAATTGCAAAAACTTTCAGCCCGATTCAAGAGTCTTACAGCCTTGAAGATATGTTTCATTGCGCATATGCCCGGAACGAAGAAGAGAGTTGAAATTTAATTTCAAAAGTCATTAACAATGATTCGTTAACTGTAAGTTTCGTCAAGATCTGTTAGACAACTGTCATAATTCTTACAAGGCCCCCCCCCCATACATTGTCCGTTTCATCTTCATTTAAAAACTGTACCTTTAGATCGTACGTTAGAACTACAACGGTCATTGCATAGTTCTAATGCAGAGACTGCGCAGACACTATGATGATGCGACGATTTTTGGGTTATAGTGGCACCCAGTGTTTCAAAGCGGCCACCCATGTCAGTACTATAGTGCTCGCCACGAAAGTTGACACATTGGTGGGAGGCAAAGGATGAGTCCTCTTCGAAAAATAGGGAAAACATTGAAGTTGTACTTGCCATTACTGAATGAAGCCTGCCATTTGACCTTTTTCAAACCCCCTAATCTTTGTAGTGAACTTTCTTACCTTCTACCTCCCATGTGTCATCTTTCGTGGCGAGCACTATAGCTGGGGTTGCGCTGCTTAACT